>CABFOQ010023101.1:19796-41653 GCA_900660455.1 Gephyroberyx darwinii
CAGTGTGTGTGTACTTGTACCCCAGTGTTTTTATTGTATTAACTAGACAAGCATGTGGGTTAGGAGTGGGACACACTTCTATTGATGACATTTCGAAAAACCTACCAGGCTATTATGAATCAAGGCAGGGATTAAGGGCTTTAGTTCTAGTCCTCCCTGAACAGACAGGGAGCTCTGCACTCGATGAGGTGAGACAATGCATTTGCCTCAGAGCTGGGGCCATTAGCAGGGTCTTCTCACCTCACCTACACCAAGGAGAATTGACTCTGCATATTTAGAATAACCAGTCGATGTAGGTGGATGATTATGTAGCAGCATCAGCAGCAATATAGAGAGGTGTGTGTATGTGTGTGTGTTATGCATGTGTGTGCCCTCTTAGTTTAAGCTACAGAGCTTTATAGTCAGGCACAGTCCTGTGTTCCCGCTATTGAACTATTGCGATTCATCTAGTTTGTTACAAGCTTCTTAGCGATAAACTCAATCAGGGATAATCCTTCTGTATCAAACATGATTTAGGGTGGCCCGGGGAACCGCTTTGGCCTGAGGAATTCATTTAGAAATTACCCCCAGGCATTTACCTTGCTATTAGAAAAGGACTGGCGAAAAAGTCTCTTCTTGTTGTGGTCAGCTAATTACAATGGCATTTTTCTAAGAAATGCAAAATATGTTTTATTGTTAGGGGATTTAATTCCCATTGTTTGATTTGTACGTTAATTGGTTGGTATGATTTTCTGTGTTAGGCTGTTAGTGCAGGGAGAGAAGGCAGGCCAGATTAAATATATCCCTGTATCTGGATAAACTGGTGATCCACTAGTTCATGGTGATGGGAACCACGTGTCATAATTTGATGTAGTCCAAAGAACAATAGGTATGCCAGGCTCCCCACCATACATGGTTGTAGAAATCCAGACAGTGTTTTCATTGAACAGTAGTCAGATAAACATAATGGTGCCTGGACTGTTACGGCAGCATCTTGGATGAGAAGCTGCCGTTTCCATTGTGTAGTGTACAAACTATTCTCTTACAATGTGCTTTTGTCTGTGTGTTTGTTTATGTTGCGTGCACCGACTCACCAAAACAAAATATTAGTATTAGAATGTACCTGGCGATTAAACTCATTCTGATTCTGGTAGTAAGCAAGGCCATTAGCACTGCAGGCACCGAAAGGCCAGTTTGGACCACCCGCCCCCACCGATACCACAACTGTACTAAAGAAGAATTATGTTAGTTTTTATGCCTGCTTTGCTGGATGCCGTGAACTCCATTTTCCCCTCATTGCAAGGGCACTGTGAGTTTAAGAAGGAGGGGTGGGGGCATTTTCATCGCAATCAGATTGCAAAGACATACTCCACCAGAATAAGATGTTTTGAAAAAAAAAAGTCATTTTTGGTCTTTTTTTAGAGAAGAACATAGACATACTTTAGCACTCTAAAGGGGACCTTGAGGAGGCCGTGTCTGTCTAAGAACTCCTTCACAGACTACTCTGAGTCTGTCTGGTTCAGTTACACAAGCATTTCTTTCCTTCACAAAAATATTCTACACATGTTCTTAACCATAATAGGTAAGCATGTGTGAGGAAAAATTTAAAGTTAAGAAAAAGCAGAAAAAGAACAATCCTAAAATTGAAGAGCAATACAGGGAACTTAGATTTCACTGATTTTTATTTGTCGCAGCACATAAACAAAATGCTGCTGTGTTTTGGCTACTTCAGAGCGTCTGTAGAAGGCTGTTTTAGCTGAAATGGGCCAGTGTTTATCTGGGTATTGCACATTTTTTTATCTAAGCACTCGTCCTCCCTGGAATCCCTTTTGTTGAAGTGCACTCTCTTCCTGCACCCTTAAAGAAAAGCTCTGTTAGCTTTTTTTGGCATTGAATCTGTGAGTTAGAAATTGTTCACTGCATTGAGAAAACAGCTGTGATAATATGCACCACTAATTTCCGTGTATATCAGCAGTTGGCAAGCTTCACGGTAGTTATCAATTTCCTGAAGCTATTTTTTTTTCATATGATTAAATATTAAAATGATCTTCAAGGTTTTATCTAATTTTTCCAAAACATTAATCATGCACTTTTCATACACATGCACATGTAATGTAGCAGTTTTTGTTTGATTTCATCTTAACTTTTGCTATAGTTAAACATTTTGTGAAACTTCAGGCCTGAGAAAATCAGCTGTGACGCTTGTAGATGCCCTTAGTAGCTTAGAGTGAGCATAATGCTTGAAGAATAATCACTGGTTTGTTTTTATTCATGTGATGTTCAGATGGTGCTGAAGCCTGAGACTAGTCCAACTGGAATGCATGACTTTGCTGTCTCGCACTCACCGCACAAACATCAGCAAAACGTAGCCGCAGCTAAATGCAACGGAGGGATGGCGGCGTCCCCAACATGTTTCATAATTGTTGGTCAAATCACCACAAATCACCTCGGATTAACAATAACATTGCCAAAAATGTCAAATACGTAGTGGTTGCACTATTAATTTGATGTTAATGGTGGCTACTTTTTGCTGATGCTTGTATGGCTTTTACCAGAGAAGCAAATGATGCATTCCAGCTTAACCCAGCTCTTCACTTTCAGTCGAAATATCTGCCTGATTCCACAGTTCACATAAACATTCAGAAAGTATACTCTAATTACAAAAATGGAGGTTTACATTTTCAAATGATCCAGCTAGCAGCTGGAACATCAACAGCTAACGTTTCATCGGCTGTCGTTTTATTTCTTCAATTGAAAATTTTGCCAGCGAGGCTTTTCAATTTTGTGTTTACCTAACCTTTATCTAATTAAGAGCAGATTGTTGTTTACAGTATTATTTTTAATGTTAAGCTTATGTTTTTGTTGCAACAGTGAAGGTCTTGAATGTGTGTGCTAAATAGGTTTTGCCATCAACAGTCATTTTATTTCTTGGTTGCAATTTGAACCCCCCCATCGGTTCCTGTCAGTGCTGCTGAAATTCTTATTTTAAATACTTATTTAACCACTGAAGGACCTTTTTGAATTCCCTCAGTAACTGATCATGATAGGTAAATTGCTACAACCACGGAGGTTTTGCACACAGCTAGCTGATTGAAGCCTCCGTATTAACGTGCTCTCATCTTTATTTCCTTCTTGCAGTCGTTGCTGTAGCGTGGAGAGCAGCCTGAATGATCTGCGGCGGTTATAAATGATGGTTTAACCCGTAGCCTAGCGTTGGTTTATGGTGCTGGCATGGAATCGAGCTTGGTTTAGCTCATCTGAAAAGAAGCCAGTCTCTCATTGATCATCGTGTCAGATTGTTTATTATCGTATCAAAGGTAACAGACCTGATGGCTGAAGGGTTGAGAGAATGCTTGATCTTTATTGAGTTGATAGGCTGTGCACTGCTTTGGTATCAAGTTGATATTAAGCAATTTGCCCTGAAAAGATGGAGGAGGATTTTCTATAGAGACCAAGTAGACCGAGACTGTCTCCTCCTCGCCCCCAGCTGTTGTGCAGATATAAATGTGTGTAAATAAATAGCCTAACTGAAAAAGTCACAAGCTATGACAGTTGATACTATTTTAAAATTGTGTTTCTGTAGCCAATTAATCTGGCAACATGTTGGCCTAGTGTAGCGCTTTTGAGAAATAGGGCTTCTATCTGGACAAATAGATGCCCGTTGATGCCCTTCCCAGCTTAAAAATTGGTGCAGATGCTGTTGGTTTTCAGGCCAAAGAATTGGCTGAACACCACATGCGCACAAACGGGAATTATCCTTGACCGCAGAATGGTCGACAACATTTAAACTGAACAAGGACAATGCAATTTGTTCTGTTCATGATCAAAATTGTAAGGGGGAATTTTCATTTTTACTAACACTGGTGAGTCAATTGCCCCCTATTCCCATTGCTTCCTTTGCACTTTCCTCATTGAGTTTCAGTAGCAGTGATATTTCCGGCTGCTGAATATTTAGCATCAGAGACTATTACAAAGGGTAATATACTTGCTAATGTAGATGGGGCAAAAGGCCATGAGCAAACGCCATGGTTCCCAAGCTCTTTAGAGATCAGTGAACTATGAAAGGCGGTCTCTTCAGCTGCCCTCTTGAACACAGTCGCTCAAGGGGTAGTGTCGCTGGTATCACATCGCTGAAAAGCCTGCAGTTTCACTGTTCCGAGACCAAAATGGCCTCAAAACGCACTAAGCCCCGAACTTCCTACAGCCATGGAGATTGAGTCTGTGGCCTGTTTTCAAATGATAGTCTATGCCATTGAAAATAGGCTTTTGAAGTGTGAAATTTATGCTTACAGATGATATCAAATCTTATTTGATTGAGTCCTTCAATTCATTTAAATTGTCTATAAAATATTGCTGAGGGCTTAGAGCTATTCAAAAATATCACTGCATTTATGTTCATGTGTGTACAGTGTAACATAATTACTGTAACAGTTGTCTTCCATTTTTATTTTTTACTCTTTATACCGTGTTCACAGAAAAAGATCTGTAGGAAGAGACATTCATTGAAAACAAATAAACAAAACACCACACATAACAGTCTGGCTAAAGACCATACGTTTGTGTGGATCCATCCATATCACTCAGCCCTGCTTAGTGCAGATATGCTCTAGCTGTTTAGCGATGTGCATTATGTCCTGCTGTTAGTGTTGCATTAGTATTTCCTATGTAGCTGATCGGCTGTGCCTTGCAGGAAGCAGAGCCAAGGCTACACTGCCTGGCAATATGCTGGGACTCATTAGGCCCTGAGCTACCAAGCTGACACCAAGAGCCAGGGCCAAGGGCCATACTTACCAGATAAGGACCCGATTCTGAATTACCCATAGCTTCAACCCATTGGCATGTCATCTGGTGAACTATTTGGTTTCATGCGTAAACCTCCAGCTAGCTTATTTGAGGGGGAAAAATTAAATGCATTGTCATATTTTAACACTCACACAAACTGCTCAGATTCACTTGACATGTTTTGAGACAGGGGGTAAGGATTTGGTTTGGAATGGGGCCTGTGAGGCTTCAACTCCAGGCCCCTGCAGGCTGTGACCCTGCTGCGTGGTGAGTGGCTCCACGGGGGGCAGGTTAAGCCTGTTAGCCCCTCACGATGACACTGCATGTTTGCTCCATGTACGGGGTAGAGATTGGAGGGAGGTGGACATGGAAAATCTCTCCTACCTTCTGGCTGCTTCTGGCTTATTACCACCACTGCTACCGCCGCCATATTTTGTTGTTCATGCAGGCTACTGTAGTATTTCTGCTCTGCAGCTATTTGACAGGCATAGCTCCCCAGGCATTTTCTTTATAGACCTCAGTCACTTTAATAAGGTGTATTTTATTATCTTATCTCTACTTTGGAATAAACATCATCTATAATGAAATAGAAAATCTATTCTAGGTGTGTCTGGGCTTTTTAAAGAGAGAATATGCCAGACATTATTTGAGGGTGCACTGAGGGCATGGGCGTGTTATGTAATTATTTATTTGAAATTGAATAATTGAATCTGCCTCGAGGAGAAGCGGTGCTTAAAGAAAGTCTGGTGGTACACGTTCTGAGGTGCAGTGTCAACCTCACACAGCTCTTCCTGCTTGAAGCACACCAGCCTTCAGATTACCTTCAAGATGCAAACAAATTTTACCGGTCACTGAAGTCAGTTGAACTCATTTTCAACCCAACCTCTCTTTTTCGACAACAGGAGACGTTACAAAAATGATTTGAACTTAGCTAGTTTCCGCCGCGGAACAGAATAGTAGTTGTGGCTGTGCTGTTTTGTCTTTGACTTTTCTGGTTGGTAGTCACAGGAAGACAAAGCATAATGAACTATTATCTACTGTAATCTACTGAAACCTTTTACACATTCAACATTATAAAGAACAGCTAGAATGAATGTGTTTTGTTTTGTGTTCTGTGGCGGGATTTTGCTTCCCTATTCTCCGTGGTTGCTCTTCCCGCGGCTCTGCTCATTCTTCCACCGTTGCAGCTGTAAATGATGTATCTCTATTGATGAATGAATATGTAAATGGTTCCCAGTTAATGGAAGTATACATAACAGGGGTTTGCAGCCATGTCTACTTTGCATACCCCAACAGTGAAAGTTGAAAGGTGATTCTTGAGTTAACAGGATACATAAATCATGTGTTTGCGGGTGGTGTGATGTGAATCCGTAATGGCGTCCTCTTTAGAAACCTGTTTGCATTACCCTGCATGACATATTTGTTCTAGGACTAGAATGGCATATAAAATATTGACTCCAGCCCGGCCACCTAATGACATGATGCATATACTAAAGCTCTGATGAATTCACCTTCCCTGTATAAATACCTGCAGCACAATGACCAGGACCATTAATTCTACTGTGTAATTACTGCACAACATCTGGCAGCAAATAGTTGATAAATGAAAACGGGCCATTATTTACTGGTTGCCAAACTGCACTTTTGCTGTCTGTGTTACGGTCGTCTAGCTGAATCCGTTGATGCACAGTGAATGGTGAAAATTTGTACGCCGCCACGTTCATTTAAACATGTTGCCGTTGTGCTACGCAAATATGAGTATGAAAATAGGACAAGTGTCTATTGACATTAGTTGCAGTGGAAAATGAAGTAGTAGTTGCAGGGACATTGCTCATACCACTGCCTCTGTTCAAATGGATCCATGGATACTTAACTTCTCGTCACATCCTTGCAGTTCATTGGTGTGGACTTGAAAGCCGGGCAATTATTGCTTGTATCTGCAGCCAAGGAAATGAGCAGTGAAAATCATAGAAGTAAATTCCTGCTTGGAAACACATAAAGGACAATGTTTCTGCTCGGTCTCTGTCCTGCTAGTATATTTCATGCGCTGCAGTTTGGGTGTCCCTTGTATTCAAAGACACACAGAAATTTGTCTGTGATAAAACTGACCATAATGTTAATAGACTTCTGCTGAAGGTGCCATTGTAAAGATATCTTTTGTCGTTGCCGGGTGCCTGTGGGCCTAATTTTATAGCTTTCTCGAAGAGACATTTCTATTTCTCAGCATTAGCAAGATAGGCCTATCCATCCCCCTCTGAGAACATGAATTCATTGGCCTTTGGAAAAGTAGCCTTTGGATTTTTACGAGAAAAATCTTTTAACTGTAGTGCAGCTAGTCAATAGTCATTTGACAAACTAGAATAAGGCTGCTCAGAATTTCCTCACCGTTTGGAGAGTTGTCACTTGTCCCTTTTTCCTGGTTCTATAAATCTTTCAAGTTGTGTGCTTGAATTTTGCAATTGAATAGTCCTGAAAACAGCCCCAGCAGCCTCTTTAGAATGGAGCCAATGTGATGGCAGCCAAGTTTGATTATTAATGGCGGGTCTCTATCTCTCAGTCCCTAATTGGTCTCCGCTGATTGCTGAGCATTCTGATTAAGAAATGTCATTAAAATTGATGTATTATGCCTCCAAGTCTGTTTCACAGTTAGATAGCTGCTTCAATCAATTGATAATTACATAGATGATTTATTACTGGATTTCATTTTTGACAAGTTTACAATAATTTGCACGATACAACTTTTTCTGTACACCCTGTGAATGGTAGCGCTGGCTTCCTGGGTAAAATAAATTAAGATGCCCCTTTAATAATGGTGTGTTATTGCTGCAGAATACAGTACTCAAAAAACCATTTCACAAAGCTCCACTGTGTTTGTATCTGAATCAAGATCGTATATTTTAGGCGTTATCTATTTGATTTCACACAAGTATAACTCAATTATGGTGGCATTTTCTCATTATAAATGTCATCCACGAGCGATTTTTGACACAAAGTGTGTGTTGTGCATTGAAGATACGCAAACGGTCGCTTGGAGACACAATGTAATTCTATAGGGAGAAGTCAGTGAGGTAGTTAATGATACTGTGGAATAATGGAAAAACATCTAGAATTTCGTGGCAATGTCAGCATTTTTTCCTCTGGGGTTTCATCTCATTTTCTAGTAAAGAAAATTGGCCTTTTGTCTAAATGAGGTACTAAAGTATTTTCAGCAAGTTTTTTTGTGTACACTCTACCGTGCCAAACAGCTCACTTGTTTAATATAAGGACTTGTCTTACAGTACATTAAATTTATATTACATTAAGCTGATGCTTTATTGTGAATTATTTCTTGTTTGACAGCAGTGTGTAAATGCAAGTATAGATATTACAAACTTAGATGAAGAAAGCTGGCAGCAGAACATAAATAATAGTATACTTAAATATAATATTAAATATAATATTATGCAATTATTTCTATAATATATGCAACAGTTCTTTTGCAAAATGTAACTATTAATAATGTTGCGATTAACATTATATCAATATTAACACCTTTAAAAGATATATATCAAAATAATGGTTTCAGGCTTACTCTTGGTGCAACAGCAGACACTTTTTAGCTCCATAAACAGATGGTGGAAAGAAATGGTTTTACACCAGTGAGCTACTGTCTTTTATCATCCCCTTGAGAACGATTTGGCAAAGTAGCTATTTCCATTCTTGCACAATCATCATAATGGAAATCGGACATTTTTTGAAGACTAAAGAAACATGCCTTCATCCTCCATATTTCACATTAAAGGTAAAATTCAGTCAAAATCATGTTCTACAGACTATTAAGTCTAATGTGATGTGTGTCAGTTGGAAGTTGAAGTCAGCGCAATGTGATGAATGAGCACTCAATAAGTTTTAACACTTTAAAAAGGTTTCTTTGTCTGCTCTGCCTCAAAGACAGTTCTGTTCTCCACCCACTCTTGAGAACTGTCTACATCACCACTATATTATTTTAAAGGTGAGCAGACAGTCCACCATTTTCAAGAATTTTTATATGATTCTTTTTTTTTTTTTTGGCAGGATAACTTGATGAGCGACAGGAAAAGCAAGAAAAGAAAGAAAGGTAGCAGCTTGTATTTTAACCCATGCATTCACAAGCACACATGACTAGCTACCCATCCTCAGCTGTCACTTGTGGCTTGAATGCCTTGCTCAAAGACACTTCGGCAGTCCTCTAATTTTCCCCAACAAGATGTTACTGCCGTCAACCTGACAGCTCTAGTCTGCTTCACCAGCTTTAAGACTATCGAGGCCCACATTTAGACACAAATGTCTTAGAGTTTGACTGGGAGGAAACTTTTAAGTACAAAGTCCTTTGTGTGCTCCATGAATTCACTATGAAATGAAAGTGCTCGAGTCTATCAAGGTACCATTTTAAAATTTGAAGACTGTTCACTCACACGCACATGCACACGCACACGCACACAGTTTGAGATGGTGTCATGGCTCAAATCAAGCTGTGGTGACCTCCAAAGGCTGCCACCGTGGAGGAGTCAGAGGGTTGTTGTTTACGAACACCAGTGCCGTTGTTGCGTTCGACAATGGAGGTCTTTGA
This sequence comes from Gephyroberyx darwinii, assembly GCA_900660455.1. Classification (NCBI taxonomy): domain Eukaryota; kingdom Metazoa; phylum Chordata; class Actinopteri; order Trachichthyiformes; family Trachichthyidae; genus Gephyroberyx; species Gephyroberyx darwinii. Next base: position 29,146 of record CABFOQ010023101.1, read on the forward strand.
AGGGTCATCTCCCATTCAAGCCGCCTGTTTTGTCGTCATCTTAAAAAGCAGTGCTTTCACCCCTGAATGTAATATTAATTGTTATTTTTTTCATGTTCAGTTAGTTTGCATCATGTTCCAGTTCCAGCCATACATTCACTTTGACCTTTTACATTGCAGTCTTATCTGGCATTGACCTCTAGCGTGCTTCCAGGACAGTCGGAATGGTGGTTATTGATAGGTCTTGCACAGTAGCACCTCTCCGTGGAGTCATTTGTCTGTTCTGCAGAGCAAAGATTACACTAATAAATCTCTCGACGGAGATCGCGCCTCACAGACGGCGTACATGGGAATGACAGGGCCAGACTTAGAAACGTTTTCATCTTGTTTTCAATCTAAATGCTTCACCTTTTTTCACCAACGGTGCTGTTATTGTTTTCGCAGGTGTAGACGGCAATACTCAAAAGATCTAATTTGTCTGTGATGAGCATCCCCATCCACCAGAGACCAAAGGTATGGTAAGATATCAAACGCTCATTATCTCATGTCCCAATAAACATTTCATTATGCCACAGAAAAACAAACCACACAGGATGATAAAGAAGAACTATGAAATATGAACAGGTGACTCATTATTTTCATTTATTCATTATATTTCCTGGATTCCTTTTTAAATAATCCTCATGTTTAATGATTTTACTTATAAATTCCTTTTACTTAGAAAATAATAATCATAAATTGCTGATAATTGTTTTACCAGATAAAATTCCATCAAATCTCAGTTTAGTTTCAATACATTATTTTCTAATAAAATATAAAAATGGAGCAAATATATAAAAAATTGTAGGATTTTTCCAAGCAGGCTTAATATGCACTACTTAATCCCTTGGTGCGTATCCTGTGTGTATGTGTACATTTTCTATGGTGCCGGCCTGGTTTGGTGGGGGGTTGGTGTTTTGGAATGATTTGATTCATGGCGTCATTAATTCTGCTTGACTTCCCTGCCGTGTCCTGACCCACGTCTGTCTTTGTTCCTCGTCCGGCAAAGATCTCGCAATTCTTTCAGCAAGCAAAACACTCTCAGTGGCCGAGCAATTATGGTGTTAGAGTATGACGTTGGGTCATTAGGAGATAGGATTACTGTTGGACTGAAAGACCCCAGGAATGTGCGGACCCCTCTGGTGGTCTGCTCACCGCTGATGAAATAGAATTGAATTAATGGGGTTACCCACTGTGAGGACTGATTAAAATGACACACTGCCTTTGATCCCAGAGTGAGGTGACCAGGCCTGGGCCCCAGAGGCGCGTGTGTGTTTGTGTGTGTGTGTGTGTGTGTGTCTGTGTTTGTGTTTGTTACTTTTGGCAGTGCCCGTCCCGGGTCAGTGCATCACTGATTAACACGACTCATTATGTGTGCTCTTTGTTGGGGTCCAACCCTCACTGGGGGGCTTCAGGTGCAAAATCATTCTCTGCTGTATGGCCAATGGGGCGGAAGCTGGACCACGTTACGTTCAGCTGTCACAGTGTGGCAAATTAGTTCTGTTGCCGTGCACATTTAAAAATCACACTTACAGTTCCTTTTCTTTGTCTGAACCATAGTGGAAAACATAGTGGGAAAATGCATTCTTGTATCTGGTTTGTTTAGGTCACACTGCCCAATTACAAGAAACTAGGGCTTGTAAACAAAAGTCACATGGAGTCAAAAGTAGCTCTTTTATTGGACAGAGTTTTGGTAACCTGTCATCCTGCCAGGTTAGAGATTTTAACTGTAGCCAAGCATGATGGACTTGTCTGCTCTCTTAGCTGTAATCTACTGCCTCTGGTTTTCATACCATGTAACAACAATTATATCTGACTATGAGTGTCGAGACTGAGGTTTGCTATTGGTTAATGTTTTTATGCAAGGCTTTCCATGCGTAAGTAACTGCTGAGTATCAGATGTCAACATCTGTCTCCTTATACTCATAAACTAAATATAATGAGTGTGTTTTGTGGTCGTTTCCTGTAATTGGTACGATTACTTTCTCACTCCTAACAAATTGTGCCACAGTTTGCTGGGAAGAGAACAGAGATCTGCACTTCCAGGCGTCTTGGTGCAGTTATTTGGTGCCACTGGTGGAGTTAACGCTTCAGAGTTTGATTAAACAGCTCCAAACATGCTTGGTGTGAACACAATACAGTTATGAAAAGAATATATTTGTAAAGCTTGGAAGAAAAATGACAACTGATCAAAAATGTATCACTGCCGCTTGCAGCATGTCTGACATGAATTTGAACAGGAACAGAACACAGTAATGTTTTTTGGTTTTTTTTGGTCACATACCTTGGAAAGTCATCATCACCCTTGTTTGCCCGGCAGTGTGATGTTTACGTTGGGCCTCCAGACGGTCTGCTGGGATCATTCTCATGGCCACCTTGTGCAGTGATAGGTGACAAGCTCCCGTGACAAGGAAAATGGGTCTCCTGGTAGCAGGCAGAGCCGCTCAGACAAAGGTGCCATCAACCGCTGGCCTACCTGCTGCACTTTTCTGGGCAGGGAGTTGGGGGGGGCTAAAGGACTGTAAGGGGCTCAAGAGAAAGAAAACTACACCTGTTCTCTTGAAGGGGGGGCCGTTAATTATAATGCAATGTGTGAAGTGACTCCTTTTTGTCATTGAATGGTAATAACATCTGTTTACAAGTGAACACATAGTCAACAGCATTCCCCTTGAGCGTCAGATCTGTAAAACATTCAGGTATACTTGATCCACAGATTAGCAGCATCATTTCTCCATCCTGTCTATGTGAAGATAACCACCTTTTTGACATGTGCTCTGATGTGCCAATATGCTGGCCTAGGCAAAATGGAGAATGCTGCCCCTGACCTGCGATAATGATGAGCAGTAACTTTGGTTTATAATGACTAATATTTGATACCAGTTTCAAATTTGTTTAGATAGAAGTAATGCATGTAAAAAATCCATAATAAAAAAAGATAACGGTATGTAATTAGTGTGTGTGTGTGCACGGAGGGGGAGTTAGCTTCATTTGAGGCCTACTGATTAAACATGAGCTCCACCCCAATCTGAGTACTACTCACCCAGGGCTGGTGGCTAAACTGGCGCTGTGCAGTGGCCTTCCTCAGTCCCTGGCAGGCAGCAGACTTGATGCACTGGGTCCTGGTGCCCCCCTTTCTTTGCCTAAAGGACGGGCCTGCTGTGAGCAGAAGAAGGCATACAAATGTCCTCTGTGTTGTGACTTTGAGTAATGGCTCATGACCTGTTGCATGTCATCTCCCCATCTTTCCTGCTACTTTGCCCTTTATTGTTCAATAAAGACAACATAAGCCTCAATATGTAGCCGCAAAAAAGCTAAAGGCACTTCCTGCCTCGGAATCGGCTTGGGGAGGAGCTTCAACCTACTCCCATTAAGGCAAGAAGGTGGGCTGTCCTGACCTGCTGACAAAGGGAGAAAACTGCTGCCGCACCCTTGAGAAGGGCATTTAACTGGATGCAGCTCAGTGATATACTTAGCTGTATAGACAGAAAATGATGTGGGTTGTCTTGGGTAAATGTATGTGCTAAGCAGAAAAGTAATGATGTGACCTCTGACATGGCCGTCATGAGGTGCATGCCTGATATTGTCTGTGCTGCTGAAAGCGATCGGCTGTGTAAGAACAAGGTAGAGGAGAAAACTAGGAGCAAGGTCATGTTTTCTCTAGCTCCCTCTCAGACGGCCTCTGTCCCTAACGGTACAACCACTGTCATAATGCTCAGCAAAAGGTCCACCACACGTGTTAACCCGACGTGTGTGTGTGTGTGTTGGAGCCATTTTATTCAGTGTTTCTGTGTCCGCTAGATGTGGACACGATGCGACAGCCGGACAAGCGTGGTGCAGCATTTTGTGCAGGTTCTTTCTTTTTCCGCCTGCATCTGTGAAGCATGAAAATACAGGATTTTGACTTGTGGCTGTATCTGTTTGCACTACATGTAAAAGTTCAGTTTCCTGATTGAAACCAATGAGTGAATGATGAATGAGGCTATATTGCTTTTTCCTCTGGGGTCTTGCCTATTAATGCTATACACACACACACACATATGCTTGTGTCAGACAGTTGTCTTTTTTAGCATTAATAGGCATGTATAGTGCTGCTGGTGGACATTACTTGTGCGACCCAGATGTGGCGTGACCGTGTGTGTGTGCTGGAATGCACACACGCCGGAGGGCATTGGCCTTTTAAAATGGCTTCCTCCTATTTGCTGTATGGGATCACATCCACATGCGGTTGCCAGATCATGACAGTGGTAGAACACATAATCAGAAGACACACAAACAGTCCATGGACTTCACTGTCACACTTACCCACTTATACTGCTGTTACATAAACAGTCAAGCATTATGTCCCACACACCCCCAGAGTGATTAAGACATTGGGCACCACAGGGGGTCTGGTGGTGGGTAAAGGAGTATAGAATTGCAAGAGGCTGCTACACACACACACTCTCCCCCCTGGGGGCCAGCCACACAGCAGGGGTCACAATATGGCATCTCATCCAGGCCATTGAGCCTAATATCTGTGAATGGGCTATGCTGTCATTCAGGCATAATCAGCAATCATCAGTGTTGACTTGGCTCCTTTTACTGCACTCTAGCACAAATACATCTTAAAGCAGTGGAAGAAACCCACAGGTTACTGAATATTAATACTTGCCTGTAACCACTTCTCCAAAGTGGCCTCAGTGTGAGGGAGGGGGGAACAGTTTCCAGGCAGCCCTCTCTTTCTACATTTTGAATGACATGACTACTATCAGATAGGCTGCACCATGCTCCACCCCATCAGATGATAGCACTCTGCTCTATACTAAGGGTATCACCCCACCTGCTTTGGCTGCTTCGTGTTTTTCAAATAGTACATTAGGCGACAAAAAAAGGCCATTGCTTTTATAGCAGCCCCATAATAAGCTTTCATCAACAAAAGCATATTTTTTAACCAGTTTGAAAATGTCACTCACCATGCCACTGAAAACGAAACCTTCCAAATCCTCTGAAATAAAAGGGATAGCTGCATTTTAGTGCTGGGTGTGATATTTCAATAAAGACTGGAAGAAAATACACGTTCATGCAAAATCATTCAATTCGGCAGCACTCAGGGATATCACAAAACATGCAATATTGCATTGTCGTTTTGATTAAAAATGCCCCTTTTTAAAAAGCTCATTTTATTTCCTTTTTTAAGTGCACTTACATTGATGATTCGCTGGGTGAATGTGAGTGGAATGCTTTGACATAATGCAACGAGAAAGCTGAAAAATGTTCAGCATCACCAGCTGTCCATCCATCCGTCTATCCATCCAAGAAATCCTGTCAGCCATGGTTTGCTTGAGCCCTCTGTTGCCAAAACCTTCCCTTCCCTTTTGGTGAAGATGTCATGCAGACCAGTGATATCAAGCAGCAGGCTTTGCCATTTCAGAGCATAGTGTGTCATGTCAGCTGTCTTATTTAAGAATATCTACACCTGAGTTGTCCCTGTGTATCTTGATGCAAGTGATACCATATTGATTTTTATACTGTGTATCTATGCTCTTACTATGGAGGCGCATTACAGCTCAATCCATATTTCAGGCCATATTGTGTCATTAGTGGCCTACAATAAATCCATGACATTGTAAGATGGCTATCACTGCAGATAAGGCGTATTGTTTCACTTAATGCCATGAACAGGGCTCAGCTCAAGTTTGAATATAAAAAGCTTTGTGCTCCAGGAACAGAGTTAAAGGAAATTTCATCCGTGCAGAACATTAAACCATCCTCTTCCCCTTCTGGTACTCCTCTATGAAAATGCTGATTTTTTTTTTTTTGTCTGAAATAAGAAGCACCTACACAGAGTATTATTTGACGTCCAGATAAAAAGCCATACCTCATTGCTATTCCTTCCTATTCTTCCCTTGCTGAATTTGACTGAACATTTCATTTTTCAGTTGACTCAGGTTGTGTGGTAGGGCTGCAAAGATTTGATCGCTTTCCTTTTCCTTCTGGTTCGAGCCGTCGCACACTACAGTGATCCTTTGTCCGGCGTCATTCAAAACATTGACATTGTGAATAGCCATGGCCATCCGCTCCAGCCTCTGTCACGTTCACCAAGATACATTTGAAAGGAAGCAATTTCCACGAATGGTGTGAAAGGTTTTTAACCTTCATTACATTTTTTCTCTCTAACTACCAAATGTTCTCCGCCGAAATTAATTTCCCAACAGGAAGCCTTAACAAAGAATTCAAATGTATTGTCTTATCATCCATGGACTGTATGAACATTTACACTGAATATATCGAGTATCATCTGCCAAAATATTATTTGAATATCTCTCTAATGTTGACATACGCCTTAATGGCGATCTGCAGAGTGCAACTCATCACGGCACGTATCTCTATCCTACATATGTGGGGAATGTCAGATGTTTTATGGCATTTTCCACCGCTGTTCACGAGCGTGACTAAGGTGCCAAGGTTGGCGTGTTTTCTGGTTCTGTTAGAGGCAGAGAAAAAAGTAACTGCATTTTCCACTGAAGCAGGGACTTGAGAAGCTGCCGTCGTCTATCTGAATTATGAGTTATTGCTGAAGTATTTCAACAGAGATGAGAGACCTAATACAGACTTTAAGTAGTTGAGTGATTCCTGGAATACTGCAGGTCACTAATTTATATATTTAGCTAGGCTCTTGAAAATAAAACATTAAATGTGTCTTCCATCTGCCCTGATGATGAAGGAAGCACTATCAGTAATCACTCCTCTTGATCCATGGGTTGTCTATTCGTTGCATGCGTAGCACTGTTAAAAGGATCCTCATGCAGTTTTATGGATGAGACACATGTGTAGTGCAGATGTCATACCGAATCTATAGGGGTGAAAAAGGGGGTTGCCCCAGACTTGTGAAAGTGCATTCCAGCACCATATGTGTTTTTACTAAATTCAGCCCCCGAAGTTTCTGCCGACGTGCTCACAGATCAAGTCAAAACACCACAAATGGCATCTCCCTCCACTCCTGGTGCTCACTAAAAAAAACAAAAAAATCTAAATTCACATCAGCTGCAGTCCAAGTTGTAAACTGAAAAATGAAAGTGCTGCTTGTGGAATTGATTTTGAGATTGAAGCAGAAACTCTTGATAAAAAAACAAAACAAAACAGTAGAATCTGAGCAGGAAAGCAGTGCAATATGCAGTGAGTGCAAAGCTAGATGTGTCATGTTCTCTGAAATGTACTTCAGATATCAGACGTGCAGGTGCAGCTTTGGAGAGCAGTTGAAAAAGAAGCACTCAAATCCATATATACTGTGACCTTCTCTGGCTAGACGGGTTGGTTGATGAAAGGAAAACAATAAATACCTCAGAACAGCCGATATCAAAATACTGTGCTTCTCTTTGCAATTGCCTTTTTATTTTCAGAGATAGCACCTACAGATTTCTTTTAATGCACTGAAATAGTTGGCTAAATTGAAGCAGGGTAGACTGTAACATCCAATAATAATTTTATTCTCTTCAGTTTACCTTGCCTGCTCTGTGCCATTTTGTAACTGTAACTCATAGTTTGTTCAGTGCTGTCATTCTGTAGAATTTGATCTTCGGTATTTCTACCTCTTCCATTTTGTGTCAATTTTAAACCCCCCTAATGAGACCAGATTAAAGGAGACATATCGAACATAATGCCGCCAAATTGCGTGCGTGGAGCAATGCATGCTGGGATGGAGCGATGAATGCCCCTGTACTGTGACAGCTGACCGGCCGGTGATTTAAGCAGCGCTGTCTGCTATAATCGCTCTAAATCTGATTTAGATGTATGGTGGTGGTTCATGGGCTGTTTTAATGCTAGCATACTGTAATATGTTTTTATGAGATTTCCCATAATCCTATTTTCTCCGTGGTTGTTAGTGCACATTTGTCATTCTCCTCCTCATCCCATCATTTTGTTGAACAACTGGAACAGTTAACTGGGCATATTTGGACATTTTTAAATGCGTTATTGGTCTGGGTGCTCCAAGCTTACGACTGGATACTTCATGTTAAGAATCCAATGTTTTGAAGGTTTTGATACAGATGGCAAAATCAATATTGTACCATTTTTAAGTCACCTGAGACTAATAACTACAACTACAAAAAGGGGGAAAAACAACAAATGCTAATTAAATGCTAAATGCTAAAGCTAATACTTTTATCTCTTTTTACTGTTTTCACTTTTTATTATTCACCCTCCATCATCCACCACCCTGGTTATATAAAAAAAAAAATAAATGAAGCTTAGATTGCCTTACTCTATCCCAAATACTATCATTCTATGTCCCCACGGCAAAAAAAAAGTGGAATGAGTTTTGCGGTAAAAATCATACTCCCCTATCATCTCTGCTTGGATGTGCTGAACTTGCTGTAGGCATGTCAAAAACTTCATTCCTCAAAGAGGTGACAGGACCGCTAACCTGTAACCCACTCCCAGCTCTTAAGCCGGGCCCATCCTGTCCACCCTCCGACCCTCCCTTCTTTTAAAACTTTTCATCTTTTTACCAATTTATCCACTTCTCGGCTGAGAGGGCCTCTTGTTTTGGTTGTGAAAAATCAATAGCCATTACAGGAAGGAGAGAGAGAGAGCGCAAGAGAGAGAACACGCACGACAGAGGGGAAGAAGGAGGCTGCTATCCCTGTCAGTCCGACCCTGCCTGACGGCTGTCATCTCACTTAATTGCTTTGCTAATATCATCCCCACTCAGCCGGGATCTAGGTCAGCAAGGCCCCACTACTAGAGCTGACTGGAGGCTGTCCTTCTCCCTGATCTCTCTCTCTCTCTCTCTCTCTCTCTCTCTCTCTCTCTTCCCTCTCCTCCTGTTTTACCCTTCAGGCCCTGCTCAATTAGAACATTAACACTGGAAAATGAAAAGGAGATGTTGTTTTCCTGTATTGAGATGACCCAGGTTTGGATTAATCAAATCAGAAACTTTTTTTTTTCTGAAGTAGATTTCACAATTCACTTTTCTGTTCCCTTTAGGCGATGCAGGGTCTTCTTTTGGCTATCTCTGCACCTTTACGTCTGGCTAAATGTTCCCCCAGCAACAAGCCTGTTGTTTACTTAACCCAGTGATTTATGCTGATATTTACCTACAACATACATAGTTGAATACATTTTGGAGCCCCTGTATGGCTGAGGCTGACTCAAAGCAAGTTAAGGTTAGGCAAGCTTTTCTTCTTCCTAAATGCACAAAATATATTAGATTTCATCACAAATGCATTAAAAATAATTCAGATGTGCTACAAAGTCGCATACTGCCCAGTGGTTTAATCAAAACAAGGCTTAGTGTGACAGAGTGGACTATAAATCTCATGCCATTGGCAGAGTTCACATTAGCTCCTATTGCCGTTTTTCAGCTGTTAAAAATGATGTTTGGAGAAGTCTGGCTCAAGAAGAAGTCTGGAAAATGAAAGGCCTCCTGGACATACTGGCCACCACACTGTGGTGTTGTTCTGTTTCAAATCAATCAGTGCTTCAATTTATTTTTACTTTTACTGTAAAGTTAGCTTGCATAACAAAACATTTTCAAAGATGAAACTCATTTTTCACTTCCAGTTTTGCTTGGCAAACTGTCCATTGGCTAAAGAAACCGGGCGCGTTGGAGTCTGTGCTCACGTGGAGGAGAGGAGAGTATGAGGTGGACTTCAGGGCTGAAGCACAGATCGGTTCTCTGCCTCTGAGAAAATGAGATTTTTCTGAATGTGATTTTGTGTGTCTGTGTTATGCTGTGCAGGTGTGTTTTTCCAGTTTAGCTTATTGTGCATATCTTTTTCATCTTTTCAAATAGCTTTAATAGCACAACAAGAAATATAACCTCACACTGTCACACTTATATCAAATAAATAAATGATGCATCGAAACAAACCGATACAGATAAACACACAAGGAAGCGCCAGGTCTAGTCATTTGGCTGTTTGGAAGATTGGGCCTCTTGGCTACAGCTTCCCTGTTGTTTACATTCACAGCGGTGGCTACAGGCAACCATTTTAAACAAGGTAGCAAAGCACAGGCGAGGGACAAGGGGCTAGTAATTGTGTCAGTGGCAGGGCTCTGAGCCAAGAACTGTCAAGACCTCATACTTTCCCCTTTTCCCAGTTTAATGGAGCATGTGAGGGCCAAGGTGTGCTGCCCCGGCCCCAGCTAGGGCTGTGTTGAAATAGCCTCCCGTCCTCCTCAGATAGGCACAGTGGAACAATGAGGCTAAGGTGGAGCAGCTGGAGAAAACATTAGAGTAAGAACCGTCCTGCAGGTTGCCATTCTAGCCTCACTGCCCTCCATTTGCTTCGCCTCTTTTCATGGCCTAGAAAAAAATGGCACTAACCATGTTTTCTGCTTCAAGTTGTGTTGTAATTTAATTGCAAGAACGTGCACTGTTTAGTCGTAGTATTTACACCCTCAGGCTCAAGCCTAAAGGAACATTTGGAAGCCACAGTTTAACTGATCTCTGCCTGTGAGACCAGGCAAAGGTTTTTCTAGAATATCTCCATCCCCTGGTGGGCTCTAATCTTGTGTCTTTTGGCCCACGGTAGTAGATTCCAAAGACAGTCCAATCGAAGCCTCTCATGGTGAAGAGTGAAAGTCCAGCTGTCACCCAAACTGTTTTGATTGGAGGATGTTGGGCGCTGAACAGAAGCAGACCCTCTGGGTAGCATGTGGCCTGTTGTTTTGGAACTGCTATTCATGGGAATACTGCCCAGATTTCACAGATCTGTGGTATCACCGTTAAAAGCGTATCCAAGGTTTTTTCATTCATAGTTTCTCAGTTTCCTCTATCAAAGAATGATCAAAGTCCCCGCACCAGCTTCCTTTCACTATTATAGAATACTAATTCATATCTTAAAATGTGCTACCACCACAATACCACTGCAAGCAAGAAAAAGCTGTGTGACCACGCTTGACCTGAACAGGTTTGTAGCAACTTTCCCAGGGCTTTTGGTTGGGTGTCTGGGTTGTGTTGGCTCTGGAAAGCGAAATGGCTCCATATTTGGCTCCTGCAAACGGTTTTGTCAACTGCTTCGGGTGGACTTGCATTCAATTCAACACGTGATGGACTGTTTGATGCTGTTGCCATGTTTTCAGTTGCCATGTTTGACTCTGTTGAATTTTGCGCTGATTGCAGCAGTCCACTCTCAACATCCAGACTGAGGCTCTGTTTATTCCACTCCTTCTTCTTCTTTTAACGATTCCAGTCTGCAGTATACTATCTTTCACAACAGTATTGAAGTAGTATTGAAGTTGTGCTTATCATGACAATACTATCACACCCAGGACAGAGCAGAGAGCAGAAGCCTAGTAGGAGGAAATCTCAGCCACATTGTTTTACCTCCCTGTCTACCTCCATGCCTACCCAGCACACAGACACGGCTCGGCCCTGCTCTCATGTTGATTAGCCACAGCATGTCTGGTGGCAGCCTTTTCTCCAGTCACTTTTGCACTGGAGCACCATCTGCAGCTCCCTGCCTCAGTGTTTGCCTTGCACTCTAAATCCTATTCAGATGTGAATGCCAAAGCAATCAGATTGGGAGACATTGACATGAACACTCCTAGGTTGAATTTGTGAGTCAAATTTCCCCCTTTACTTCCCGGCATCCTGGTAAACAGATTCTGAAGATGAGCTTGTCGAGTGGCTTCTTTTTCACGATGCAAGGCCACAGCCGCTTGGAAAAAACCCAGCGGTATCTAGGGGGTGGAGATGATTACAAGGCTCTATTAGGATGAACTTTTCAAATGGCTTCATTTATATTCACGCCTGTATTGGTCTGTTGGTAGTATATATTTGTATGTTCAGCCATTTGCCTGTGTAGGTATCAAATTTGACATTGCCAATTGACTCCCATCAGTCTGTAGATGGGAATCGCTCCACCAACAAACGTGAGAGAATGAAAGAGGCACACTTTCCAAACAAAAGGCAACTAGCCAAACACCTTTTTTCACCAAGATTTTTTTTTTTCTTTTTCAGGCGGTGCTCAGTGTTCCCTGGATTACATCAAACTAGGCGAAATGAAATTGGTTGTGGAGAAATATAGATCAGTTCACACAAAGCAGCCCTGATGCATAATGAGAGCTTTACCTCCCTCATCTCCAGGTCTCTATGAAAGAATAAATTCAGGGCTAGTTTCACAGCGAGCAGGGCTGCCCGTGAGGTGTAAACCCTCTAGAACTGCTGTAATACTCCATGAAACAATGCACAGCCTGAGGTGAAATACTATCTAGCTCATGCTGGATAATGGACATAGGAAAAATTTCATTGAAGCTATCAAACTATCCACCATTTAAAGGGTGTTCTCTGGTATGCAGGCCCTATTCTGAGGAAATATTTAAAAAGTGTCAGGCCCCAAGATTCATTTTTATTTTTTTACCCTTTTTCTCCCAATTTGGCATTTCCAATTCCCCCTGCCTAAGCAGTCCCGGTCGCTGCTCCACCCCCTCTGCCGGCCCGGGGAGGGTGTCGACTACCACATGCCTCCTCCGATGCATGTGGAGTCGCCAGCCGCTTGTTTTC
>CABFOQ010023101.1:44924-60403 GCA_900660455.1 Gephyroberyx darwinii
TCCTTCACCACCGCCGCCCACTGCTTTTCCTTTTTGATTAACTCTGAGGTTTCTTGGAAGATGAATGGTTCTGGCATCCTTGACTGGCACGCAATATGCGCCGCCATACCCTCCCTCTGTCCAACATTTTGAATCACTGTCCTCCGTTTGATGGCAGGCAATTACTGGAGATTGTTTCTCTTTTGTCGTCCACGCTGGTCGGCACAGCGCCCCTGTTCTTCTTGGAAAATCGTGTCAAGTTTTGAGACTTGACGGATGCACAAAGCCTTGAACGCAAAGCACGACTTGAGTTCACAGAGACAGGATTTCTGTTGTATATAGAGAGAGATTGACAGGTTGTTTGTCAGTGATTTTCACAGTCAAAAGTATTAGGACAGTTAGATGACATATAATGTGTAATCATAAAATGCACATTTCTGAACCTGCATTCAGAATGTAACATGGTATTTTTAGATACTGCTGGTATACACATTTTGTAGTACAGTCGTAATTGAATCAAGAGTTTTGAAAAATCAATAGCTGGCTTGTATTTAGGACTCTGGATGTAGTGGAGTTTATCCACCTTTTTTATTTGTGGATAGTGTTTACCCACCCTTTAAATTCATGATATACATCATAGTGGGTAGTATGAAACTGATGAAATTATATAAAGATTGGGTCTTTTAAGGAATAAGGGTATAACTCAATGACGTTTTATTGACATTTCATTTATCGAGCCCAGTAACTGATATTTGTCCGGCCACTTCCGTCTCTCCATCTAGTACAGCCTCATGACATTGCAACATTAGCTGACTATTATACTTCCATCTCATCGTTGAGGCTACGTTTCAAACAGTCTCTCCATTTAGTTTGTGTTGGCAGAGACACACCGCGACTCGAAGGAGCACAGATGCGTTGTCATAGGTGCGATGAATTATGATCATTGTAGTTTACTAACACGCCTTTGGTGCTTGGCAGCATAAAATCGTGATTGTTTGAAAAGTACATTGCCGAGTACATCGCCGGCTTCATGCCTTACGGCCCCCGAAATGAATCCAAAACAAAAATGTACTTTGCTGGACAGGCCGCCTAAATATTAACATTATATAGGAAACACTGCTATTCCAATATTTTTGCCCTTGGCTGCTGTATATGAATGTGGTGCATTTACTCTAGAAAGATATTGATGCATTTTAAAGATCATAAAGACTAACAAACAGTGGCAAGCAGTCTCCTTTCTCTGCCAGACAGAAGATATCCCCCAGTCATGATTGCATTTTGTTAGCTCCCCCGTTCTCTGCTAGAAATGAGTGTTTCATTTTATTAATCAAGAGCTGCAGACAGCTGTAATGAGTGACTGCAGAATTAGAAGTATAGATAGCTTGAGGACATTGACCTTGACATACATGATTCATATCTGAAGATATGGGAAATAATCACACTCCGCTCCCAGCCTTCATCTATAGCATGCCCCTGATGACTGCATAGCAAACACAGTGAGTGCCGGTGAGGGCGAGGGAGTGTGTTAGAGAGATATGCTTCAGTTTCTTCTCTTTTTTTTCCTGCTCTTTTTGTTTTCCGAGCACATTCCAGAGCCTGCGAGGGTTCGCCAGCCTTAGGGGTCGCTCATTAAAATGGCCGCCGCTCGACCGATGAATAATATCTCCCGCAAAAGCTCTCGCTGTGATGTTTGTTTGTTTGTTTACAGTAATGAAGCATTAGATTACCACACTAATATTGTCTGTGATTGGTTTGTAATAGAAAATGAATATGAATGATGGTATTTCCGAGGGGGAAGGCCTCTCATTTACTGGAAAGCGCGCCGCTCCCTTCTCTGGAGCAACTTTGCACATTGGAAATTGGCCTCAAAGGTGCCACCAGGCACCGATCTCATTCTCTCATTTTTGCTCATTGATACTTATTTTGCTCACACCAAACGGGTGATTTCATTTGACGGTCATGAAGCGGGCGTGCTGCATGATAACACTTAGGATGTAGATGTCACAGTGCTCCGCTGCCTTAGCAGTCACCCCAGTCACTGTGACATTCAGCGGTCTGAAATGGCATTTGTGACATTCACAGTCAGTGTAATATATTCACCTCCATTGGCTCATCTAGCCCTCACCAGAGCTGACAGCTGCTATAAGGGCTATGTGCACCGAGTATCCTCACACAGTCTCTGTGGCTGGGATGTAGTGAAAAAGCCCTCGGTACAGGCTCACAGCATCATGGTTTATTTAGAGCTGTTGCTATATGGGTTTTTTCCTTTTTATCACATCTGTATAATGCACGTAACGGATTTTCACACCGTCACATTTGTGGTGCGTTTTTTTATTGCACTGCGCCACGGTAGACCTGCTTTAACCCTCAGTAAAATACAGCAAGGATGTGGCAGCATGCCATTACTTTTTGACATATTGCAATGCGTACGTCATTAAATATTGTCTCCAAATGATGGACAGGGATGTAGACTGTGTATTATACGTTATCACATTCAGCAGCTTGTCACAAAGAGCAATCTTGCCTGTTCTGCATGCTGTGCTGGATGACAAAACAGCAAGTGCCGCTATTGTCTCACAGTGCTGATGTTAATGAAAGCATGAACCCAAACCAATGCTTTTAGCAAGTTTTCTATATCTGAACATCACAACGGCAGAAATCAAATGAGATTTTTTTAAATTTTTTTTGCATTTGTCACATTGCACTGTGAAGAGTGCCACATACCACAGGGAGGAAAATACTGACCCACCCACAGCCTTCTAGCCTTCAGGAACAGCCACATACAGGCTGGGTTTGCACAATTAAACATTGAGGCAATCAAACATGGATAAACTACACAAACTGCAAAGTGAGATGAGAAATGGAGATCGGGTCAAAGGCAGAGGGGGAGAAAATAGATGGAACCTGTACGAGAGGGTGAAAGATGATTCAGCTCTTCAGGACATCTAATGAGAGATAATACAGCCTTCTCCTCTCCACTGCCAACTGCTGCTGTTGCTGCAGCTTCCCTGCCGGGCCTGAAGGACGTGAGAGCACCCTCATGCCACCCTCTCCTCAGCCATCCTCCTGCCTTATCACTTTGTAATTAGCCCATTCTCCCCTCTAATCAGCCCACTGATGGCTGCCGAGACCCGGATGGTTAGATAGACCAGGGGGAAGGTAGATATGAAGCTCCTACAGTCTCTGGCTCTGTCATGCTGCTGTGCAGAGTTGTGTTGGGCTGAATGAAGGCTTTCCAGGCTACTGTATTGGAGTAGATTGAGAGAGAGAGAGAGAGAGAGCAAGCTAGAGAGCGGGAGCTGTAGTAAATTTACAAGCTAAACACTGCCTTGTGTGTACGTGTGCACATGCTCCACTCTGCGCTCCGTCCCGCTCTTCCCACCAGAGGATTGAGAAGGTGTGCGGCGCGGCGTCCACAGAGGGTTTCCGACACTGCCGCGCATTTTACCGCTTGTGAAGCAATCATTTCCATTCCCACTTCCCTCTCTCTCTCCCCTTTGGCTGCGAGGACTGCCGAGTCAGCTCGCCTTCGTATGGAGAGTGGCTCCCTCAACCGAGACGTTATTGATTTGCCCCTGTTTGTAAGGGGGAAATGTTCCCAAACCTCTCAGGCCAATTTTGCTGCGCTGCACAGCCAGGAACACCGCCGGGCATTGGATTGAGAGGAGAGAAAAACATAAACAGTCACATCATCACAAACACACACACACACACACACACACACACGCTGTAGCAGATTTTCATACATCTAGGAACACCATTAGGCTTTAAAATTGGACTGAAAAGGGAGAAAAGCATTAACGCCGACACAAAACACACAGCACATCCTGACACAAATGCATAAATACATATAACGGTGGCACTTAAAGTAAGCAGCTGTTATGTGCTGAGCATGGCCATACCTACTCTCAGCACCAGTACTCCAGTAGATGTTTGGCATCAGTTGTGTGAAAGCAGACTGCCTCTGTCTGGTTTAATAGAATAACATGCTCTTGGTCCTGCAGCTTTGAAAAACACAACCCTTTGGAAACGACACATTAAGTGTCTTCCCAGCTGCAATTTCTAAAGTGTACAGGGAAAAAATGACTTTATTAGGATGAGCCGCTTCTGTCACGCTCCATACTTTGTCTTGCGATCGAAGTTCATTAGGGCCAATTTTTGGGGTGTAATTGCAGACCGGGGGTACCGCTGTGAAATAAAGCGCTGAAGTCTGGTCATTACAACACAACGGCTTTCCCTCTTTCATCCTCTTTCTCTCTCTCTGAGACAGATACTACTCAAATGCTGGAGTGTACTACTGTACACACACACACACTCTCAATGAGATCACATTCTACTAGCACACACTTGACTTCAATATGGGCGCGCGCCAGTGAGCTACATCATTGCTTCATTTGGATCAAACTCCAGAGCGCAGGAGTCATTTATCTACATAGTGTGTGTCTAACCTTCAGGCTTCCCACTCTTCACCACTGGGAGAAATCAATGCCAGGGTGTAGAACAAAGAGAAAACCCCCTCTGACTCCACCAAGGTAGAGATCTGAATAATTTAGTTGTTATTCTTCTGCTGTGGATGCTTTATCAATACAGACATTATGGGGGTGCATAATGCTTTATCACGGCTGTGATATCACTTTATCACGGTTGCTCAGATTTTAATGTTTTTGTCTGTTTTTTATTTATTTATTTATTTATTTTATTTTTTACCGGAGTTGAAAAGTTATATACTGTAGTTTACAAATGCTGGGAAAATCCGCTGGCATTTTTTCTATAGCTCAGAAGGCATATTTTTTAAGTGAGATGAGCATTATCCTGAAGGAATATATGATGGATTTTTTTTTTTTTTTTCCACAGCTGTGCTTTAGGCGAGAGTATCTGAGAGAACGAGAGACATCAAGGCCTCACATACTATAGCAGTTTCAAACAAGGTTAAACGACTTTTCTTAGTCTGCCCTCATATTGTCTGTGCATTTGCTCATTTGTAAATAGTTGTCTGTCCTCGTATTGAACTCCATCGTTCTCCTATTAAACAGAGCTCCATTCCCAGCATACTTTCACTTTGTTTTATTACACCCACTTTTCTTTATCTGTCTCAAAAGAAGCATGGCAGTGCTTGCCAAAGAAACCGCACGCTTGTATAAAAATGTCAAGGAGATTTAGACAGCTGCAAAATTCATGAGGTGGCATTTTGCCATTATCACCATGTCCGTTTATGCCTGAGTTTCTTTAAGATGTTCCTCAAAATCAAGAATTTCTTTTGTGTATCTCGCCTGTGTGTGTGTGTGTGTGTGTGTGTGTGTGTGTGTGTGTGTGTGTCCCAAGAGTAACTGATGATATCTCAATAGACTGAAAACTTTGTCGAGGCTCTGCAGTCGCACTGCTTTCACACTGTCTGTAATAAGCACACATGTATAAACATACAGATGTACAAGGAAGAGTGTCTTTCTATCCTATGAGTCTGGTAGTGGGTGAGTGACAGCTCTTGGTTTGTCTGGGTATCCGTGGTTACAGCCCAGAGGCCTGCGCCGGGGGACACAGACCTGTCAGCACTCTGAATCCTGAAACCAGAGATGGATGGCCGAGAGCCACCTCTGCCCCGAGTCTATCCTCTACTCTTCCCCCCCTGCTCTTCTCCACTCTCTATCGCAAGCCCTCCTCTTAACGCCCTGGCACTGGATCAAATTGAGCCAACAGTCTTGTTACCTGTAGACTGTATCGCTTTAGGGTGGGAGAGGAGGGGAAACGCCCTGAGGGGAACAAATAAAGCAAATCGGAAGAGTAAGGTGACAAAACATTGCAGTGGAACAATTCCATTTGCAGCTGTTGCTCTTAGGAGAGTTTCCTAATGATCCGCTGTAGTGAGCGCCGGCTTATTGAAAAGGATACGGCAGAAGCCCAGTCGCAGCATTTTCTAAGGACAGCTGGTTCTGTTAATCTTGATTCTGGGGCTAGTGCTAACATCCCGGATCAGGCGTCCCAAAAGGGGTAAGCGGCAGTTTCGGCGGATCAGGTGTCCGTCCATCTCGGATGCCCCGCTGCTTCTGCTTTGACAGAGACGTGTATGACAGCTCGGACGCCGGTGTTACCTATCGCCCCTAAGCCTTGAGCTCCCCCCACCGATGGTCGGAGAGAGAAAACGAGAAGGGCGATGAAGGGAGGAGGAGAAGAAAGCGCGGGTGAGGTGGGGGTTTGTTTTGGACTGCCTCAGGCTCAGACGAGTATGGGCGGTGGCAGTGCTGGCTGAGCGTGTGTGATCTCTCAACCAGCTAATGAGAATATTTAACATTTGCTGAGTCCACAGTGTGTTGAAGTCATTCATCACTCCACTGATTCTGTTCTCTCCAGTTATATGTCGAGTGTGCAAGATGCCTTCCTTGAGGCTTTTTTCGGGCGGTGCTGGGGAGGTTGCGCTCAGTGCGGAGAAACACACCGGGGGAATGGAAGAAGAAACTTGTTGATGCTGCAGGATCGCAGTCAGCAGACACTTGGGAGGATTCTGGGAGGGGAGGTGTCCTCTCAAACGTTTCGGGTTGAAACCTAGGTTGGATCCGCGTAAACCCGAGTACAAATCTATAGATTGAGACTAAAAATATCCATTAGCTCTTCTCCATCAGTAAAGAGGGAGCCTGGTATTTCAGTACTCAATGAAAACAAGGTCATGGATCCACCAGATGTGTTGCTAGCACACAAAAGAACTGGGCTGCTCCCACTCCCACACCACGGCGGAAAAATGCACGTGTTTTATGATTCGCTATAAACTGTCCTTTCCATTGTAAACTTGGGAGAAAAGATGCACGTGTGGGAGGGGAAAGAAAAACATAAAACGCAGATCCCCTGACGCGCCGGCGCTTCCCTTGGCTTCCATCGTGACCAACAACACCCACTGCTCTCCTATCACCTGGTAAACACTCAAAGGCTGCCTCCCCTTTCATGTCCTATGCCTACTGACCTTCACATAACCAGATTACATACTCTTAGACAGACGCAGGTACAACCATGCGCAGACATGCATGCTCACAAAGAAAAGACACCACAGTCCAGCCTTTCCCCAAATAAAAAAAGAAAAAAAGAGCCTGTCGTGTGTTTCTGTGACGCTTCAAAACGCCCAGTGACCGTGATGTGACCTTACTCCTTGGAGACAAGACAGGGAGTGGTTAAAGTGAGGTGTGTGTGTGTGTTTGTGTGTGTGTGTGTATGTTCAGAGAAACTGAGGCTGACGTGGACTGACGATGAACTGGTCTAGTAACTGAAGAGCAGCCTTGCACTCAACCTGACCCCTGCAGCGATGAGCATAACACGAGCACTAAGCTGCATGCAGCCCGGCCCAGCCCCAAACGGGACCCATGACTATTTTATGACCGTTCTAACAGAAGGGGTCTTGGAAACACATCTCCCCCTGGCTCGGCAACCACTTTACAGCAGAAGAGAAGGTGTTTTTTTTTTTTTTAGCTAGTGAGAATGGATCCATGCCTCTGTGAATGAACGGAGCTCAAGGTTGACTGCGGCAACCTGGACGAGTCAGGCCTTGCAGTACTACCTCTGCAGTATGATATATGATTCCACTCTTCTGAACTTGGGTGAAAAAGGGAGGTCACATAACATCCAGGTTGGGTTTCTTTCCTCATCTATGGGGCTATTCCCATTTAGGTTCTCCAGCTGATGTTGAATGCTCAAACACAAAACACCAACTCCCGATGACCCCCTCTCTCCTCCATTTTTAATGGGATGAAACAGCAAAAACATTTTTAAAAGAAGTCTGCATTGCTAACAGCCTCTCTATTTATGGGGCAGAGTGTTTACCAGAACATGCTGTCCGTTGTAGTCACAGAAGTTGAGTAGACGGAAGGCTCATCATGATAATCTCCTTTAGCTCAGCTAAGATGGCCACTAGGGAATTTTAACAACGTTGTCATGGCGATGAGTGTTGTTCTATGTGTGCACATTGCATGAGACTGGACCGTTTGAAGCCCCGATCTGTACTTGTAGTGTGGCGCCCCCTTTTGAAATACTGTCGCTCCACTATTGGGTTTCTTTATCATTGGATACATCATTTTTCTTTCTTTTTCGTTGCCACAGCGCCACGGTCTTCGAGAGGAAAACTCGGGACACTCCTCTATACCTGGGCACTGTCAAACTTCATTACAGTGTGGTAAAAATAAGTTTCTGCAAATCGCGTTATGAAATAAATAAAGGGAAGCCGAAGTTCTTCTGTTATTGTGAAAAGTTAACTTAGCTGTGATTCTTCTTGATTTAAACGATTTAAGATGCCATCACATGATGGGAGACGTACTTCCAGGTTCTTCACCTATTAGTTTACATGGACTGCTGTGATACAGTGATGTGCTGTATGGTGATATATATGACTAGATCTTTTTAGGATCGAAGACATCACATACTCACCTCGTTGTATTTCTATGTATGTATATATATGTATGTATATGTATGTATATAACTATCATCTTTGTAAGTCACTTTGGATAAAGGCATCTGCTAAGTGACTGTACTGTATGCTGACGGTTCAGTTACTTACATTAACAAAGCAACAGTGAACATGTCGTCCCCCACAAATTGGGTCAGCAAAATATAATTTTGCTTTAACTGTATTTGGGCCTCCTTTGGGCCAATCAGTGATATTTTGAAAATGCCAGAATGCCGTCTCGAGAATTGTAATTTCTCCAAGCTAGCCACCCTCAGCACCACAATTTCATTCTGGGGCACAACTAGCAATCCCAGAGGCCTCACGTTCATGTTTTTTATCGAAAGAAGAGATGAAGGCAGCTGATCCACCAGTGAGCCAGGAAGCTGAGATGACATTCAAATAACATGGCTATTAATTAGGTTTATATGTCACCGCTGAGGGTGGAAGTAACAAATTACATTTATTCTTGTTATAGTAATGAAGTACTTTTGTGTATTTTTTGACTGAAGTGTTGTACTGCATTTTAAATCCCATCCTTCAGATTACACATTTTGTAGACTCTCCATAAGCATTGCATCAGAAACTGGTCAATCATAAATTGCATCTGCATCAAACCTGTGCAAGCATGTGGAGCTAACATTAAGGTGAAGAACTGTAACATTATACACTCATATTTATCCATGATATTAGTTAAAATGAGCCAAAAAGCCATTACCTGGTTGTCTAGCCAGTAGCCTAGTTGGACAGCTAATGGAAAAAGAAATCAATTAACGTTATTGAATAACATGAATGGCCATTTTATTGTTTATTATTATTTTATTATTTTATTATTTATTTTAGCACAAAGGTTTGAAAAATGATTTAAATTAAAATGCTCAACATGTTCCATAAAAACATGCTCAATATCAACAGTGCATTTATAGAGAGCAGACACTAATTGAAGTTAACAGAGTTGTGGGAAGACTCTTCTTTGTTTCTTTTGTGTCTTGAACCTGCGTGGGCAACGTGGTCAACACACACTCACAATTAACTCTGCCTGCAGCAGCCTTTCCAGGTGATTTAGGGAGACTGAGGAGGTTAGGTAAGTATAAATGGGTGAAGGGAAAGATGGAGTTAGTGAATCAGGGAAATGACGAATAGGACAAGGAAAGTCAGTGAATGTCATCATATCCAAGTCTCCAAATGTTTTTCTTTTCTATTAAAAAAACAGTTTGAACTCCTTTCCTCCTGTTTGTATTGCAAAGATCATATTATATAGTGTCTTAGTATACAGTACACTGTTTTATTTTTTATTATTATTTTTTTTTTTTAGAGTAACTCTCTTTGCTCTTTCCACTCCTGGTCATTGCCACGTTGAGTCTTGCCTATTTTATGCCAAGTAGTTTACAGTAAGCTGGTAATCCCTGTAAGCACTGAAGTAAAACAGACCTATATTTGAGTTGTTGAAAGTTGAAAGTTGAATAAAACTTATTTTCCATGAACAAATCCAGCTCAATGTAAATGTACAGAACCTGTACCTGAAATACTAAATAATCACAATTGACAGAATTTACTGTTAAAAATGAGCTTTCTGATTCTGATGCACCAAACTATACACACACTAACGTTATCAGTTACTGTGTGCAGCCATGTTAACGTTAACGGATGTCGATCCATTCACATTCTGAGGCTGCAGTGCCGTGTTGTGACTTACTCAGGCCGTTTGTCCCTCGATGGAGCCAATTGGTGCAAAACTGACAAGTCATTGTCTTTTCCTAAGCCACGGTAATTCATAGGCACTTGAGACGGCTTTGGCTGATTGCATTTTCGACAGAGCAATCTCCACTATGTCATAGAGAATTTGGCTTTTATGGAGGGGCGGAACTTTGATGCCAAATGTAAGGGACGGCGGAGGAGGACATGAGTTCACCGCGCTGTTTCTGATTGCAAATTGAAAACGCTGTGTGTTTGCGCGTGTATCTGTGCATGAATTGTGTTTGTGCGCCCGAGTGTGTGTTTCAGCTCGTGCGCGCGTATGCGTGTGTATTCATGAGCGAGAGTGATGGAGTCAATGTTTGTACCGCTTGAGATATGATGGAGTTTTTCCAACTGCTGCCTCCCACATAAGAGTTGTGAATTTTTTTTTCTTTCATCATCTGAGATATTTATAAAGTGTAAAAATAACGGACACTCTGAACCGGCTTTTATCAGTATCAGTATATATCAGTATTCTTTTCAGTATACTGAAAAAAAATGCCCACTTACAGCTCACAATAACATTTTGAGTTAGCACAAACATCTTATTGAGACTGAATAGAGTAGGGAGAAAGAATGGTATATATTTCATTTTTCTTTTTGCTTATGTGTGTAAATTTGAATGGGAAGAATATTAGCGTGCTAGCCCACAATAAAATGTGCAGCTCAAGAATATCAGTATGTTGCAGGAGTACAACACTGCCAGAGAAAATGAGTGTTTCTCCACAGGAATACACTGGAGAGTCTTTTAGGGTAGGGCTATAACTGCAAAAAGCTGATAGGGTTCAATATTCAGTTTTTCACTATCATTTGGAGAAATGACCATGAGAATCCAAACTTAAAAAGAAAAAGCCACTGAATAGCCTGAGGGCATCCAACCTGCTAGTGTAAGCTAGCACCCACTGTGCATTTGCTTCATTTTCTATTGAGCCTGCAGTGCCTGCGAAATGACTTTCTCTTCGAGTTTGAGAAAAAACATTTTTGAACACTGCGTTGCATTCCTGATTTGGATATCGGTAGATCAAAGCTAACACCGGGTTATGAGACCTCAAACGTAGACGACGTTCTCAGCGATAATAAAATGTAGATTGCTCAGTGGTTGATTACATCCAATATACTACACCGACTGTGCTTGCACCGCAGTCATTTGAAAGTGTGCGTGTTCTTTTACAGGAAGACTGTGAGAATAAGGAGTTCTTCTCAATGGAACGCGAGTGTTTTAGCAGGTATTACTGTGCCTGTTCTCTCCCATTTCATGTTTTCGTGTGACTGAGCAATATTGTGTAACATTCTGTGTATTTTGATATGGTCCTGGTGAATTTGGGGATTTAAGAGAACCCTTCGAATTTCCACTCCACTGCTCTGGCATCGGTGCCGGTCTCAGTCTTTTGTTCAATCAAAGCCTGTATTCAGTCTTCAGGACAATGAGAGCCAAAATGTTGGGCAGCTCAAGTGGCTTCAACAGAGCCGTGTGTTGTGTGCTGTGGTAATCAATACTTTAAAAGGGCTGTTTTCATACATAATGACAGTGTTTCCCCTGTTTCTGTAGCAGTGGTGATTGACCGTAATATTTGTTTTCCATGTTTACTCTTGTTTTGGTCTCAGTTTGGGTTCTAGTGCAGGCTGTAGCACAAAAACGTAAAGCTGCATCATTTAATTATTTTTAATGTAAAAATAAAAGTGCCTTATCAGGCAATTTCATGGTGTTGGGCTGCGACGGAGAAGACTGGCCTTCATTGAGCCGCTGTAGATTCGCTCCATTCACCCCGATGAAGTTTTGGAGTCGGGTACACTGGCGGGAAAGTTTTCTCCGAGCACAGGGAGTGACGAATCGGAACTTAGGAGGCGAATGCAGACAACTCTGAAACAGCAGTGAGCGAGCTAGCGCCTTGGCTATTGCTACAGAAAGATGGATTAAACTGTTACCTCTCGCTGCCACTTGGGGCCGCCAAACGACTGAATTACATAAAGTAGTGCAGGTTTAATGGTGGTGTTATTTTATAGGGACATTGCACTAAATGCTGTATTTTCATCTATAGTGGTGATGATGACCCACCGCTGTTGCCTGACTAAAGAAGAAACCAAATGGCACTAAAAAGCTCCCTCCCATATTAGATGAGTGAAAGTCCTATAGTCCAGACACTGCTGCTGATGGAATTTCCTCATTATCACATTATTGTCCCAAAGATGACTCTTAGCTATGTGAATATGCACTGTGTTATACTAGCTGCCCACATCATTGGTTGAATAAACTATATTGGTTTTAAGCAGCTGCTGATGTTGATGCAGGCAGTGCTTAGTCTATGGTCTATGTATGGTACTAGTTCTATGGCGGTGGTTTTCAAACAAAACAGAAATCTCTATTTATCTATCTGTCTGTCGATTGATCTATCCATTCTCATTTTCCTGTTACCGAACTTTCATTCCTGACCCAGCCATGTAAAAAAATACGTCTGCTGCATGAGAGAGCCAGGTCTTCTGCTGGAACCTGGCCAAGGTTGTCCTCCCTTCCCAGAAACAGCTAGTCTGACTGGCAACTGTCTCCCAGGGCAGGCTCCACCTGATGCCTAAAACACTAACAGATGCATGCAAGAAAGTGGCTCTCCTCAGTGGAAAATGTCATATCTTGATTTTTAGGTTGCGCAGTTTAGGGCGTTAACAGCAATTGAGCCTAGAAGTCGCCAGATGATGTCTGCACTGTGTATGGGAAGCACTGTGATCGTCACCTCTTTGGATTAAACAAGCAAATAGCACAAATTGGCATCCATCGTACTGATTTGTTGCCAAATTAGTATTTTTTCCCGATGGTACTAAAAAGCTAGATAGCTAGATTTGGTGCTGGTCATTTGTGAGGAATAAAGTCGCCAGGGGGGAAATCCTACGACAAATTCGTCAAGGTGGCAACAATGTTCGGCACTGCCTGTGGGACTTGACATCACTTATTTTTTGAAAACTACATATATCACAAACAGCAGGTTTCAATGTTTGCTTGCATCCCAGCACCAGAACAAAGAACAAAGGAACCCAACTTAACCACAATCCCCCTGATATACAGCCAGACTGGTAAGACATGGTTATCGACTGTAATATTAAAAGCGATTTTCATTGCAGGGCTGATTCATGGACTAAATGTTTAAATCGCTAAAACCTCATGGAGAGCTGCCAAAAACAGGTCGCTGCAGTTCATGCATGCATTTTCCATGCATAAGTAAAAAAAAAAAAAAAAAAAATCAATGCATTCAATGCATCACAAGGCAATGCATCTGCAATGGAAAGCTGCAGCGGGGATGGATTCTCTCATTTGAAAGTAATAAACTAACATGTTCATTGCATTAAGTGTGATCTGGGCCTAACAAAACCCATGTGCAGGGAAAGGCAGGACAGAGACTGGAGAGGGTCGAGGCATTTAGTATATAATGTAATTAAACTCTGCTGTGGCACCGACGGTGACCTTTTAAGCCATGGCCACGAGCCATATCACTGGCCTGAATGGAACTGTTTCTGAGTCCGCACAAGGGAAAAGGATATTAATTGAAGTCCAGTAAAGAGACAGCGAGTCAGTGCCTTCACCTGGAGAAGAAAATGTGCTTTTTGTCAAATGCACAGTGTGTGTGTGTGTGTTTTTTTTTTGTCATACACAGCTCTGCAATTGCATTTGCCTCTCTCAGGCAAAACGTTGTCACTTCAATCTTCCCTTCGTTTTTGATGGTGAGAGTTTATGTGGTGCATATTTTAATATTTTAACACATATTTCTGATTGTACAGGATCTCTCATCCAAATGCATTGACTCATATTAGGAGATAAAACTAATTTCAAAGCTGCTGATGCAGTTGGAATTGCATTTTGTGTTAAGCTAACTTCATCCATTTGTATCACTTCCTCTCCTGCCTAAGGGGGCTGAATGTATATGCGGTATTATTACGCTTGAGTTTGAATGCTGCGGTTACCTTACCAACAATTGAAGGCTTTCATTTCAAAAGGAGCTATGAGCTTGAGATATGTAACCAGTACTCTAGCTTTATGATGGTCTGTAAGAAAGTGGTACTCACCTTTGAATAACTTGAAACTATCCTCATGGATTAGATAGATGATAGATAGATAGATAGATGATAGATAGACAGATGGCTCTTTATTGTCCCTTTATTGGAAATTGCAGTTAGCAGCAGTACAAGATAGGAAAGGATAACTTAAACATAGTAACATTTTTAGAGGATGTTATCTGTTTTTTTAAATTCAGACAAATCAACATCACAACATCTTTTATTTCTAAAATAGATGCATAGCATTTTGAAATGAAACGCTGCCATTGTCTTTGTACTGTAACACTTTTGTGGGTCTCAATCAAGGATTAAATAAAGTGAAAATGCTTTCTCGGAGCATAAATTCAAATGCTGAGTAAACAATCCTTCCTTGAACTCTGAAACCCTTGAATGGAATAATTGCTGAGGCATACATTCACTTTCTTTGAGAAATCAATAAAGGAGAGAGAACGAGAGAGAGAATGGAAGGGGAGTAAAGAGAGAGAGAAGATGCAGGAAGCGAGAGGAGAGAGAGATTGACTGCTGCCATTGATGGTTTGTAGCCAGCGGGTTGTCCAGCAGAGGCCGAGTTTTGCACTGGGATGAAGGATGAGCAAACACAAAGATCAGCCAAGGAAAAACACACCAGGCCATGCCAGAACACACACACACACACACACATACACATACACACACATGCAGGTGCAGGGGTCCAGAGCTGTGGGGATTTATTAGGTGTGTTGTACACCAATGTTCACTGTAAATCAGACCAGATAAAACCTACTGCAGTGATACAGTAGTTCTACCCGTTGCTTTACATACAGTACATCTGTTATATCAGCCGCTAAGCTTACAATTGAACTGTGTGTGTGTGTGTGGGTGCAGGTGTGTGTGCGTACTTGGGTGTGCATTCTCTACAACAAACAAGCAATCCATGCCCCAGAGTAGCAAACACTAGGGGACCTGATAGTAGCACAGGGAGGCTGTGTGTGTATTTTTGTGTGTGTGTGGCCTTGTGTATGCCCTTGTGTGTGCATACATCCGTGGCTGTGTTTGTGTGTATACATGCATTCATGTTGTTCGTGCATACATGTGTTCACGTATGCCTGTTCTTGGTCGTGCAGTATACTTAACTGTGTGTGTGAGTTTGTGTATGTGGGACGCCTTTGTGCGTCCTTGTCCTTATGTGTGTATCCGTGTGTAGATGTCCTTGTGTGTGCATCCAAGTGTGTGTGTGTGTGTGTTTGTAATATGTGTATATACATGTGCAGGTGCGTGTGTGTGCGTGTGAGAGAGATTTGGTGTGAGGTCAGACAGAGTGCAGTGA
>CABFOQ010023103.1:5826-18400 GCA_900660455.1 Gephyroberyx darwinii
GTTCTCAGTCTCAGTCATTGTGTAGATCTCAAGTGCACCAGCTGTGACCCCAAGTTTGACCCCTGTGACCTTTTGAGCCACATCGCAACCTGCAGACAAGGCAAGGTAACACAATGGGCACAATGGTGGTATTGTACAATCTATCACTAAGTAAGCTAATAAAGAAACATTTTGTTGATGAGATGGATGAAAAAGATTTTTGATCACATTGGCTGTCTGTCTTCTCTCTCTCTCTCTCTCCCCCTTCTCTTTCTCTCCCACACACACACACACACAAAACAACCAACACCAACAGCCCAAAACAAAGTGGGATATCCTGTTTTTCCAGGGCCCACTCCTCCCAGAATAGCATAGCATGGCAGGGAGGTTGTTATCGCTCTTATCACAACCCACATTATGATGGTCTGTGTGGTGAGGAAACATCCCTTATTGTTTTCTCGCAGGCTTCCTTTCAGACAAGTGGCCGAGGTGGCCAAGAGGGGCCCCAAAAGGTTGGTATCGCTGTCGTTTTCCTCCTGCTCAGCCCACCTCATTAAGAGGCCATATCTCCATCAGCATCTTCGGCTAATGTTACATAGCCCCCCCACCCCCCAACACACACTTAGGTTGCTGGGGCATGTGGAAGAGGGTGTATTGTAAGGATATGTACATACAGCTACACACACACACACATACACATATAACATAACACAATCTCATAGTACCTCGCTTTTATTGTGGTATGGTGGTATGTGTAAAACAATATACGCTAAAGTTGCACACACTCGATAACCACTGTATTTGAGGCGTGCTAGCAATGTTTCAGAAGCTATGTTCGAGTAACATAGTGATACACCGACTAACATGCCCCTCGAGCACATACAATGCATATCTTTGTAAGCATCCCATGTATCTGTATTTGCTGAGCACTGCTTACGCCAAGGTATGGTTTATGTATCATAAACTCACACACACACACACAAGCAAACACACAAACACACAAACACACACACACTCACACATACACACATTCACACATTAGTTACACCCATATCTGTATCCCTCCCTTGAGTGTGCCAGTTCTTATATCCACTCACTGATAGTTAGGTATGTGAAAGTATCATAAGCACATAACAACCAGCTATATGCAGCAGCTGCTGTTCTGGTCATGTGCATACTGCTGTCACGCCTTACTCCATGAGTAAACCCACGCTCCAGGTATTTGTGGCATGTGCTGCGTCCCACGCCAGGGGCATGGCGCACTTGTGCAGGGGTCAACGCAAACTTCAGCGGAGGTCAAAAAGTCAGCTATTTGAACAGCAAGGTCAAAACTTTCAGTTTGAGGGCAGGTCGGCCAGAAGGTTTGAGATGGGACAGGCTGCAGCTTCATTGCAAGATTGACCCATCCCCTATTGGTTATGTGTTGCCATGGTGAAGGGGTGTGTGTGTGTGTTTGCGTTGGGGAGTGTGGGGGAGTGATGGGATGTTTGTGTTAGTGGGACATTAGACCTTTTGGTGTTTGGTCCATTTAGTATATGGTAGATTTTGTAACTTGTGGCATTGTGGCTAACACAACATCTGCCCTTAACAGATCTGTCTGTCTGTGTACATGTGTGTGGGGGAGTGAATCCAAAGCTTCTATTGGTGGGAGAATAGAGATTCTTGTGTTTGGTCCATTTGGTACGTGGTACATTTTCTATTTATGGCTTTATAGCTAACACTATATCTGCCTTTAACAAATTCTTCCCCCTAGTAACAGGCTAGGACTATGGAGTTATGGCACAGAATTTGATTATGGCGCTATAGTCATGAATCTATTTGTCTTGCAGAGAAACTTTGAAGATAAATTAACTAGACAAAGTACATAATGACACAGTGAACGCCTTCAGATGCAGACACTGTCTAAATAGACTAATCTAACATGGCTCCAATTATGCAATGTAAACAAAAGGCATTTTAATGTGTACCACCTGTATAGGCAAACAGAGAGATCCTCCCAGCTCACTTATGAGAGTCAAGGTCATCGTGGTTGAATAGCTGTGACATGGAATGCACTGCATAGTGAAAGACGTCCACCTGTCCCACTAACCATCAGGGCCAACTGTCATGGTCAGGCGGTCGTGGGAAAAATCAGCGTACACTGTGCTATGATGGTTTGTGAGTTTGCCTAAGCTTAGTAGGGTCAACAGATGATTTGCCAGCTATGCGATATGAGCTAAATTTACAGTCCAATAGATTCAGTAGTGAGGCACTTGCCTTACCACATGGGCTGTAGCGTTATGTGACAAAGATGAGTGAGATTTACATTTTGACCGACAGAGACTATTTTAAAAGAGACTGCTTGAATAAAAAAGGTTCAGATTTGGTTGCCTTCGTGGCCTTTACATTACCTATAAACACACAATATCGTTAGAAATGCTTTTGTTTCCAAAAGCTGTCAGAATTATATTATCATGTCACAGGCAGCACCTAAATCTTGTCTGAATGAAAGAAATGTTTTCCCTGTTTTTAAGACAGGAAGGAACAGAAGGGTATCAACATGCTTGGCACCATTGGATCACTGGAGTTAGCTGTCATTGGGCTTGTTGAGACAAGAAAAAAATCTTGCCCTTCTTTCAGGGATATGTCTTTCTGGAATATCTGCATTTGTAAAAGTGAACGTATTAATTCATTAAAATGACTATTCTGAATCTGAACAGCCAAGTGTGCCACCTCCATTTTATGATAAATATTGTCTTCATTGTGGTTTCATGGGAGGATAGCTGAAATTGCTTGGCACACCACATCTCACACATCACCCACACGGTCTGAACGAGGCTGTGGAGGAGAGATGTCTACCTCCTACCACCTACCTCAACTGACTTTAGCTGCACAAAAGACAGTTTTCAATTTTCATGTTTCCATCTTAGCTTTCATCATATGAGATGTGAAGAGTCCTTCATGTTTACCAACTCTTAGAAACACGCTGGTTTGTGCTACTGCTCATTAGCAGAAAAGTGTGAAGAATAACTAGTGTGGGGATATAATAAAATGAGTCTAGTGTCCAGTCACATAAAATCATATTATCTTTAAGGGGAATTCCATGGACGTTTTGTGTGGCCAGCTTTGTGTGGCCATGCAATATATCCTGGTCATGTGGTAATTAAAGTGGATATGTATGACTTACCATTTATAGGGAGTATTAGATGTTTGTGCAATAACAAACAAAAGTCATTCACAGGTCTATTCACAGATCATGGTGAGTGAAAAAGTCAGTATGGGGAAGGTGAGGATTTGAGCAGTTTGTGAGCACCATAGGAACCTACTGAGTTTTTTTATTCCAAGTTTCACAACTAACCATCTAAATGTTTAAATAACACCAGTTCTTTCCATGGGTATGGCTGAACCAGACAAAGGGACCAAAAAACTGTTAAATTATCAGAACCAAAGGTTATCCCTTTGAAGTGCCTTCAAAGTTTTTTGACAGTGTCTCTTAATTGGTAAGGGTGCGGTGCCAAGATTGTATGTGAGAGTGAAGTGGTGAAGCTGTGCCAGCAGAATAGCCAGGCCACAAGAGGAAGGAGTATTGTTCTTGGCATGGATTGAAGCAACCAAATCCAAGCACCCAGATGGACTCCAACAGGCTCCAGCAATAACACGCACACACAGAGAATAGAGGTCACCTCAGGATACACACACAATAAATCCATTGTGACTGGCTGTCTCTTTTCAAAGATATTTCGCTGCTCGCAGACCTTATCTACCTCAACACACTGAGGAGAACAACTTAGTGAACAATTAGTCTCAACTCTGAACACAGAACAGGCTCTCAGAACAGCAGAGCTGGAGACTTTTAGGTATATAGTGAGTTAAACACATCAACATGCAGCTGGCTCATTGGTGTGACTTCCAAAAGACAATTTGAAGAAACACAATAATCTTTTCATGTAGAAAATCCATTGACTTGTTTGACAGAGTGGACGCAATGCAGTGTGAGATTCAATCAGAAAATGTTCTGGTCCAAGGTCTACTGCAGTGCCTCAGTGTTGCTGGAAGGTATTATGCTACAGGACTTTGCCAGCGTACTATGAACATGAAGGAGTCTGTGTGTTGGTATGCAATGTAAACAAAACTGAAACTTGAAAAGTTGCTAAAGTTTAAAAAGTTGAAACTTTAGAGTCTGTACAGATACACAGACAGAGGTGAGGACAATCAGAATAAAAGAAAACAAAAAATGCAAGTGCAATATACGCTCATCCCCAGTCTGTAGATGATGATCCAAACTATATATTTTAGATCATCATTAAACAAAATGTCAAGATAATGTTCGCCATGTTGACATTTACAGTGTTGACTGTCCCCACTGCTAACTGTAAACTGGTATTAATTAACTTCTTTGTAATGCTAGCAGGCATAAAGAGAGACTGATGGCATATGCAAAGTTTAATATTAAATATCAATATTAATATAACATATTCAGATAGGCCGGATACATTCTGATGTCTATCTATATTACTAGGATCAAAAGGCCAAACTGTAACAGGTTGCTGTTTACTCAGGTGACATGAATAAGTCAACACAGTAGCAGTGTAACCTGATATGGTTAAGATTATATTTACGTGGATTAATTCCCTATTTCAACTTGTGATGTCTAGACAAATGCAGACAGACAGATAACAGACATATGTACATGCAGATTTAGGTGTGCATGTGTGAACCGCACGATATCAAAGTACGCACTCAACTGAAATGTCCCAACCACAGACAATCGCACTTTTATCTACAAGTCATCCTCAAGTGCAACATCAGTTACTTTCACATTCACGTCAGCCATACAGAACCCAACAAATTTCAACTGTGTACATATTACAAATGTTAATCTAGACTTGAACATTAACTACAGCTTTACTGCACTTCAATCTTTCTCTCTCTGTCTCTCTCTCTGTCACTCTCTCTCTCACTCTCTCCAGGTTTTTCTCTCAGGAAAACAAAAGCCGCAGCAGCCATAGCGACAGAGAGCAAAAGGAAGACCTGGCCCGGGTCTGTCACCTTTGGAGCCTCCTGATTGGTCGAGGCCCACTGTGTGTGCTTTGTTGCCGTGTGGACGGCGAGGCAGGCAGTTCTCTGAGCGTTGCCGTGGACGCAGAGCTATCTCAGCAGTCCTGTCAGGGCGGATTTACACTGCAGGCTCAGAGAGGATTTTTTTCACTCGTGACACATTTTTGGGCTGGGTCTCCCAAAAGGCGCCTCTACATTAAGATTCATATTTCCATCATTAAATGTGCCTAAGGATTGATTGACTAAGGAAATCTTAAAGAGCTGATTCTTTCAAAATTACATACAGTTTAAATCCACCTCTTAAAGGCCATTCACACTGTGAGCAACGTGGTTGATGGGTCGCTCTGTTCTGGCTTTGATGGTTGTGGTTTCATGTAGCTGCAAAATTTTGATCCGGCAAATCATGTATGTTTCTCTGCTTTGGTTATGCCTTTCATAACGTTACGTTGTTTTAACGAGTTAACATAGGTAGCAGGCAAGCTTTAATTAGGTTCAATAATCTAAAATAAACAGAAACATACGCAATAAAATGACTTCAGAGCTTATCATCGACCCCAGTGTTCTCCAAGCATCGTTTTTGTGACGTTTATTCCTGTAGTCTTTCAAATAAAGATTGTACAGAACTGGGCAGCTTTGAATCAACTTCTCATCCATTTTGCACTTGCCAGGCTGAACTACTGTTCCTGGAACAAAATCAGTAGGGGAACCAAGAAGCATGGAAGTCTGATTGGCTGTTGAACTGAAAAGTTCAGCCATGGCCAACTTTTCTTGGCCAGCTTGTTGAGCATCCACATTTCGGCCGAGTTTCCCTTGTCGCTCAGCTCTATATCCTACGACGGTGTTTTAGGGCCGCTGTTTAAAAATAAATAATCGAAGATTTCGAGAATAAAGTCCTAATATTACGAGAATAAAGTCATAACCTTTCAAGAATGAAGTCATGATGTTACGAAAATAAAGTCATGTCAAAAATATCATGGGCCACCGGGCCAAATTATGCTACTGTGATGTAAAGAAAGCGGGCTGCCAACTTGTGAACTCTCTACTCCTGCCTCTGTCTCTGTCTGTCGCGGCCCCGGGGCACCTTCCGTCTGTCCCGGCAGGTCAGCCGCGGAGCACCAAATCTGCCAGTCTTCCAGGACGCAAACCAGCTTGTCCTGCTGCTTGCGTTAGGCTACTCGACACTTTTCTCATCATATTACGACTTTATTCTCATAATATTATGACATTAGTCACATAATATTCTGACTTTATTGTGGAAAAATTATTACTTTATTTTCGTAATAAAACTATGAGTTTATTCTCGAAAGGTTATGACTTTATTCTCGTAAAAAGCCTATTATGAGATTATTCTCAAAAATTACAACTTTAATCTCGTAATATTAGGACTTTATTCTCGAAATCTTTGATTATTTATTTTTAAACAGTGGCCCTAAAATGCCGTTGTAATATACCAACAGAGGTTAAAATGTTGCTACTAATAAACACTAAGGCAGCATCATTCCAGTGTGCAGGTATTTTTTTACTAAAAATTTTGTCACTCAGCTTTAACACTAACCCTAAGGAAATGAATGGACTCCCGGTTACTTATTGATCATGATTCTTGCAGTGTAAAGCACGGTTAGAGCATTACTACGGACGCTGCTCTCTTAGTAGTCCTGTCAGTTGTGTCAGTGTTGCTGTCACATGATGCCTCCACAACCCACCACACTATCCCCCTCACAATACACAACCTGGCAAGTGTCTTTATCCGTCAATAGAGTCACATTGATGTGAAACCTATACACAGTGGCACACTGAAATAAACTCAGCACCTTTTTACCTTTCATACTCTCACTACAATACGAAGTTCCGGTAGGCAGCAGTGCAGATGCTCTGCTTGTAGTACCACTGTTAGTCACCCTATCCCCTATTGTTGCTGCCTTGTGGCAAGGTGTTGATAGATGAGGTTAATACACTGAAAAAATACTGACAGTTATTTCCTCCTTGGGAAGGATACATACAATGGCTCTGATTCTGTTGTTTCCAGACTAGGTCCAGATTGAGGTTATGACTTCCTATGACTCGTGTGACTCATTACTGTCTGCCTGGTGGATCCACTCTGTGTTGATCCAGACTGTGTGTTTCTTTCACAAATGACAGTGTGGGTATCAGTGTGGATATAATGAAAAGAAAAAACCCTCTGTGTTCGCAGCTTTGTTTTTCTCCTGGCCTGGGGTGATTGTACTGTAGTACAGAGCATTGAAATCCTTCTTCTGTCACCGAACAATTGCAATCCACTCATCATTATAGTCCAAGCTTAACGCAAAATGAATGGTTGACTGCTCCTCGGGCAAACTTGTGATACAATTTGAGAGACGACATAGCTAATTAATTAGTTAGTAAAACAAGATAAAAGGGTAAATTGATCAAGTTCCTTTGTGATGTCTATGTACCCAGTTGTACCCAGTTGTATCCTAGATAGATTGTTACTAGTTGATTAATGTAACATGCAAAGCTGTAGCAAAATAGTCGAGGACAAAGAAAACCAACACTGTGCACAAAATATGGTCATATGGTGTAATGAGTAATCCCACGCTGATTTGGCAGACAAAGCCTAACATGGCAAGAACCGAATGTGCAAAGTGAAGGCAATTTCAAACAACACTTCTCCTCTTACCTTTCTTATCCAAGATGACAGTTACATATGTACAAGTGAGGAATGTCTTTGTGTGTACACATTTACACAGGAAAACTGTCTATTTCCAGAGGGTGTCTGTCTACACACTGCTTTCTTTCTTTTGTTCCTGTTGGATGCACCTTCGCGTTTTTGATACACACAGCTCTATGCTGATAGGGATAGTACTGATTGCACTACTACAACCCAACAACAATACTATCCATGACCGGTTGTATAAATGCACTTGATATGTATGTGTGTTTCTGTGTGTGTGTGTGTGTGTGTGTGTGTGTGTGTGTGTGCACGCACGGGCATGTTTCACACTTGTACGTGTTGGTTCGGTGGAGTAGGCCTCAATGCAATGGAGACAGCAGCCTGGTCTGTAATTACCTCCTAATGAGTCATGCCGTGAAACAATGTGGTGACCCCATGGTTGTTCGAATCCCCAGAGAACAGCCTGAGGGATTCTCACACACTACATTCAAGCTTAACTTTCAACTCACATCAATAACACATGCACGCACACAAGCATGCACATGCACAAAGGCTGATATACACACATACTGTACATGTGTACATACAAATAAGTGCACACACACAAACTCATGTCAAGAAAATACACAGTGAAGCAATTTTCTTGATGATGGCATGAATAACTTAACACAACTTTTAAAGCCTAATTACTTGTTATCTAGGCTGAGCGTCATCGGGTATTTATGGCACATCATGTATATGCTTGGATAACATGTGACAAGCCAAAGATGGAATTCCCCACTGAAGTCCCTCCTAATCGATAAGTGAAAGAGGATTCCTGGGACAGTCCCTGGGGGGGATTTCTTTTGGACCACGAGACTATTATGAGGGGGAACATTAGGGGAATAGATTGGCTCTGAAGTAGGCTTATGTAAGGGATGTGCTTCAAGAGTGTTTATTGTAACCCGTTGTAACAGGATTAGAGAATGTCAAAAACAGTGGTAGCTCAGAGATTGTGCAGTTTGAGGATGACAGCTTTACTATCAGCTTGTAAAAATGTACCCATTAATGAATTGTTTCTGAATAAGAGAGCAGCCAAGGCTAACAATAATATTTTTTTTTTTAATAAAAAATGGTTATATAAAGCCCCATACAGCTTTGACAGTGTGTCTCTTCAAATAAAAAACACAATTTTCCATTCAAATCTTCAAACTTTCCACTGTTAATAATGATACTTTAAAATAATGTCTCACTACTTCAACCCCCTCAGAGTAATCAAAGCATGATGTTCATTAGGGAGGTCAACATCAAATCTCATCAAATATCCAACTAAAGAGCAGATTATCAAACCATTATCATTATTTTCCAATGCAAAGACGTAGATTGTGCAGGGGAGATTTTTTTTTATATCAACAGACTCAACTGTTCTTCATCATTTAACACTCTTAATCTCACATGAGGCTTGTCTGACCCTCAGAGAAGAGTCCAACTCCTCTGTGTAAGCCTCCCCTCTCCCACCCATCAGGTGTAGTGTGTCCAACAGCTTTATTCATGCGATAACGCCAGCGGTGAAGTCCATACCCAGGTAATTAATCTGGAAACCTAAGGCCGCTCCCCATTCATGGAGTATTAGATGGATAATTGTAGCCACAGGCTTTTGGGGGTACAAGGGCAATGCAAGTGGTGAAAGACATGGTTAAATGCATACTAAAAAGTTACATTTAAAAAGCATTTTTGTTTCATTTGCCTCTAAAACCAGCTGGCCTGTCTATGAAGCAGTGGAGAATAGGAACTAATGATGATTTGTCTGTGAAAACAGAACATAATATGAGAGCAATTTTATTTTTCATATTACTGGATATATATTAAATTATATAAATATAAATTATAAGTAATTATAAGTAAATGATTAGTACAAAAAGAGCAAAATGATATCTAAATAAAGAAGAAGCTAATTACACATCAACAAGAACTATTAGGGTGGTGTGGGCGTGAGTTGAGTTAATGGTCATGCTGATAGATGAGTAGAGCGGACAAGGTCACAGTTCAAACCTGGAAGCCAAACCTCATGAGTGAAAAATGACTGTCTTAGCTAGCCATTGTTGTTTGGACAGTCCCTGACATCTGTGGGATTCCAGATCAGCTTAAAAGCATCTGCCAGGCAAAACAGAACCACACATTACAAAGTCCACCTTTCATAATTGCTGTGTGATGGAAAGCATGCATAGAAATGTCCATCTTTTGTTTTGTGGGAATTGTGTAGCATTAGTACACTTTGTGTAATTGACATTTAGATATGAAAAAGACCTGACTGACTGTGTGACATTCTGTGTATAACCATTATGCTTGGGCTTGAAGTCTTAAAAACCACTGCACACTGGGCTGTATTTGATTTGTCAATCAGACAAAAGATGGTCACTGTTAATCCATTGCCAATTAAGCATTATCAGTTATGAATGCTCCAGTCATGTTGCCAGCTGAATGGCTGCGCTGCATCACACGAGTCTTTCCTCCACTTATAACAACGTGACATGTACCTGCTTGTGGTCAGTACATTGCTTCATAGTGGTATTTGTCTGTTTGCCAGATTAATCTCATGATATATACTGGACAGCAACACTACACTAGGAAAACCTGCACCCTCTTGCCTCTTAAAGTGGGACTACCGAACGAGGAGCCCCTTTTGTTTAGGGTGCTTTCACACCTACCTTGTTTGGTCCAGACCTTCAGACTTTTCAGTTTGGTCTGAACCAAAATAGCAGGTGTGAAAGGTGCCAGACTTTCTCACACCAGACTTTCAGGTGTGAAAACGCCCTTAGTCTCTGTGATGCTCTGGTAGAAGAGCTGTTAATCAGTTCATTGTTCAACTGTTGCTTCCACGACTGAAGTATTTATTGGCTGATTCAACTCAACCTGTGTTCTAGTCTGAAAATGCTTGCTGTAGAGATGCACATACAACTGATATATACATATATATATATAGGTTATTAGTTATATATATATATATAACTAATATATATATATAGGTTATTAGTTATAACTAATAACCTTACTCACAGAAAACAAACTTCATTTGGCTTAATTGTTAATCATGCACATTGTGTTTCCAACAGTCAATCCTAAATATAGTTGTAAAATTGTCAATAATACATGATGTTACAATAAGCATGCAGCTTTTGACAAGAAAATGTTGAAACAATGAAAACGCTTTTATAATATGGACATTAGGACAACTGGAGAATTGGGAAAAGAGAAAAATAGGTCAAAAGCTTGTTACTTGTGGCTTTCACAGGTTTTTTTCCTTTCATAAATGAAAAACATATACAGTATGCTGG
This sequence comes from Gephyroberyx darwinii, assembly GCA_900660455.1. Classification (NCBI taxonomy): domain Eukaryota; kingdom Metazoa; phylum Chordata; class Actinopteri; order Trachichthyiformes; family Trachichthyidae; genus Gephyroberyx; species Gephyroberyx darwinii. The sequence goes on from CABFOQ010023103.1 coordinate 16,807, forward strand.
AACAGATTTCAGTGCAAGAAAGGTTACTAGTAGCAACCCCTACTTAGTGGTTTTGGACGTCTGAGGATACATCTCACTGTAATCCACAGTAAGAAACTTCACACCCACAACATGTCTGAATGACTACGTCCTGTGGCAGGGAAAAGTCCTTCATGTGGGTGTAAGTACATCTCAGGATGGCATGGTCAAAAAGATTACACAGTCTCTCACAGTGATTTAGTATTATATGGAGGAGCTGGAGAGTTACAGGTCAGAATGGTCACGATCAGTGGCAAATGAAGCACTTCCTCTCTATTTAAATCATGGGCAATAATTAAACTGTCAGTGATTCCTGATCTCTGTAGATAGAAAAATAATTAAAAGAAGATCAGTTTGCCAAACCAAAAACTAGGGTCATGTTGAACTTTGACGACAACCAGCAAACAACCACTCAACCACTAACTGAAATAACATCTAAATTATTCACAGTGTGCAGCTTAGTGATGTATTCATAAACAGCATGTTAATTATTATAAGATTTTCAAATGAATATTGTATCTCAACATTCAGGGAAGAGATTAGTTTTATCAACATCAGTGATAAAGTAGCTCTGCAGGGTATCTCATTGTGAAATTTCTCTCTCCTTTGGTCCACTGATGAAAAGCGGGGCTCGGCATCCTGCTAATACTGTAATTAAAGGCAGACAGGCGCACAGCTTGCTCCACCACATAATCAGCGCTCCCTTTACCAAGATTCATTTACACAGTGATATGTATTATCTCCCTTATTCTGTCATTATAAGAAGATTATTAGCTAAAATGGCCTTAACATGATGTGTTTCAGGATTCAGGAGGGAAGAAAGGCTTTTGTTCATGAAGGTCAAAGAAAACCTTTGCCAAGTGTTTATTGAAAGAATACGGCAGATCCTTAAAGCAATTTTTGTCGACCTCTGTCAAAAAAACCTTGACAACTGCATTAGATGATGACTTTATTGGCATATATTGTCTACAGTCTAATTTCATATCCCTATTTACTCAATTTTCTATAATTCTACCAACAATTAGGAACTCTGGGACCAAAAGTACCAGAGATCCTTAAAGGAATAATATTATTGAATGCTCCAATATGGGACAAAATTGTCTTTCAGGGGTTGAAATCCTCTGCAAACAAAGAGGCTCTACATATGTTGTCTATTCAAAGCCAACCAGCTGCAAATGCAATCAGTGAAGGTTGTTACACATGACTCAGTGTGGCATGCCAAGACCTGAGGTTTTTAACAGGCTTTGGTTACAGCTGAAAATCTCTCGAGTGGCTGCAAACTAAACCTGTCATTGCCGTTGATTTAGACCAACACAATGTCAAACGTACGCGTAACGGTAAACAAGTCATCCTCATACTAGTGTGCAAAAGGCTGCGATGCCTTTGATTGACACTTTCATTTGATTCAGAACATCCCCTTATCCTTGGCACTCTGACTGCAATGATGAAGAATGAAGAAGTAAACTAGCAAAAGGTGGTGTGTGTGTGTGTGTGTGTGTGTGTGTGTGTGTGTGTGTGTGTGTGTGTGTGTGTGTGTGTGTGCGTGTGTGTGTGTGTGTGCGTGTGTGTTACTGGA
>CABFOQ010023103.1:18420-29715 GCA_900660455.1 Gephyroberyx darwinii
CAATATCTTTCACACAAGTTGGAGGATACTTCATTGATCCCTGTAGGGTGATTCTGTTCTTGCTTGCCCCCCACCTCTATACGAGATCAGAGTGCAGGGTCAGCTATACAGTAGATTAGCGGCCCTGAGGCTGGTAGGGATTTGGTATCTTGCTCAAAGACACTTGCTTGCCGACACAGGGGCTTGAAACCTGGTCCTCTTGTTGAAGGGCAGCCTCCCTACGTACTTTGCCACCACTCTTAATTATGAGGGAGAATTTCAACGACACAGCTTTCGGTTGCATGCATCCTGCTGATGAGACCAGGGTAACAGAATTCCTACCTTATATTACAGGCTACAGTTCAGTTTTGTTGTATGCATTCACACAGTGGAGGTGTTGATGCTGCAGAGTACTAACTATACTCTTACACTACCATAAGAGACAAAAGTGACCTCTCCTACATAAAGCTACCACTTGAAAATGGTCCCAGCTGTGTAATCCTGAGTCATCCAGACTTGGTGCTAGAAATCCTGCAGTGTCCCTCCCAGTCCATCCGCTGAATCTCCAGAGAGAAGGCCGGTTGTAAATCTTAATGATCCTTCATTTCCTTGCCTGGTTAATGAGCAAAACCTTTACCACTCAAATGTAGTGAATTAGAATTGGGTTAACCCTTTTCCATCCGGATGTAGTTGAATCTTGTCCTCAGTCAACCTCTCTGGAGTTCTTGACATACTCTGGAAAAAAGGAGTCATATACTCAAGAATGTTGTTTTGGTAACAATTCAAGGTTTGAACCACAAAGGAAATCCACTGCAATATAACATATCGTTACAGGTTTCAATGCTTTGGCTGATGCAAATGTCCCCTGATTACACCAGTTATTCCACGTTTTATCTAGTAATGTGGAAATTTGGTCATTGTGGCACCCTGTGATTCCACTGGTCTTGTAGCTCTTCTGTACCAGTGTGGATGAGGAGTATCTCGAAGTATGTTTCCAAGAGTGTACATAACCAAAACAGCTGCTGCAGTGTGTGGATGTGCATGCATGTGTTGTCTGCCTTTCTGTGTGTGTCTGTATGTGTCTGGTCATGTGTGTGTGATGTGTATGTGTGATTGTGTGCAGACACCCAGCTGCACCAGCTTCATTCATGCAGGTGTCATCTCATCCAGGAAAGCCTGTATTAGGTTACTGGACACTGTCAGAACAGGTGAAATGAATTATCTCCCAATGCACCTCCTCATGAAAGCCTTTTGTCCCGTCTCCATCTTTTCCTCCTTTCTTTTCTCTCCTTACAGCCTTAGGGCAGGATCATGACTTATCTACACTGTAATGTGACACTGAAAGAATATTATTTTCCTTGATGGTGGACAAGTTTCAGAGGGGGACAACAGGAGCACTTCATTGTGCCTTTGGGTCAAGAACAGGCGAGGTGGCTTGCAGGAAGAGCTATTGTCATCGCTCCACGTGTGGTGATAAAATTGGCGGAAGGGCATCAGCTGATTCAGAAGCAAGGACTTTGTGACAACACTTCAAAGAAAAGGGAAGTGACTAAACCACAGCCCTCTGCATAGGTTTGGAGGGTGGCTGATGACAGACAGGATAACAGCTTACATACAGACCATGGTGACAAGAAAGCAGTTGCAGTTGGGCTGTACACATCTCACATGTACACACATGAGCACACATTTATACAAACAAACTAAAAAACCTCAAGAGAGGCGCAGTGTAACTTTCTCAGAAGTGTTTTTTCACACTACAGCATGATCTTATGCTTCTATTTTTTCCGAAAATGATCATGCTGCTGTGTGACAAAGACAATTCGAATTACGCTGTGATAAATGTTGAATTGCAATAGCACAGCAATAGAAGTCAAGTAGAGGTTATTGTTAAGTCTATGGAGAATTTTAAATCACATGAGCCAGGCAATCCATGCCGACATGTACTTAAATTTAGAAGCTGTATTGCACCCCCTGTTGAATCAGTGTTGCTTGACCACTGGCTTTGTTTACATACTGATTTTTTGGGGAGTTTTGGGGAGCATGTAACAGTTAAACATGAGTTTTGCATGTATTTTGAAGCTATAAAATGTCATACATTTGTATGTCACACACTGTTAACAATGGACTAAAACAAAGATGGATTTTGAGTTATGATGGAAGAAGATATTTCTAAAAACCTTATTGTGTTTAAATGTAGGTAATAATTTACTGCCAGTATAGAGAGTGCATACAATAAAGGCAATACAGTGTAATACAGTGATCCACATAAGATAATATGCTCATACTTTGCTCTTACCAACTGCATATTTAGGTTGATTGCATTAGTAGTTTCTGAGAGGAATTTGTTGACTAGTGAAAACGCGTATAGTATTTGAACCTTCAAAAAGCCCTGCAGACTACTTGTAATCAGAGATGTCCATCAGGAGATATTCTGCATCTGTCTTGCATTGAGTCTGCGTTAGTACTACAGCAGCCATTACCATGACTACTAGCCATTACTTTCTAGAATTTAAAGTAGAATGAACATTGCAACACAAAACAATATGTTGTGTGAAGCGATGCAATGATGAAACAAACAGGTTTGTACAATCACACCTGTGGGGCCAATAAACACTTTTGCATGTCAGGAATGGACCCATTCCACCTCACATACTTACATGTATTACCTTAATTTGATTCTGAACTTTTTAAGGGCCTTAATGCAGCTAGGCAGAATTGTTCCTCTGTTGCTTTCTTCAAGAAACCAGGGTTATATTCATAACCTATTATGGAATATTATTATTCCACTTTGATCAGGTCGTACGTACACTGTGGGCTTAAAGTCACAACCTGAAGAGCCAAGACAGAAAAATGGGTTACGACCCTTGAGACAGAATAGGATGTGCCACATCTTGAGGTATTTTGTGAGCCCCAGTTCACTAAAGCACAAGTCACCTTCACCAAAATGCCCTTAGATAATTCCCTAGCAGTGGCCATTCTACCTGAGAGTGGGCATGATAATACCAGGCAGCTCAATGATGACGATGGGACATTTGTCTTATGAACTGATCTGTGGTGTCTAACACCATTCATGAATTGGATGTGCCCCTACTGATTTACCATCAAAAGCCACATGGCCATCTGAAATGTTTTATGTTAAAGGATAAATATAATAAAGGGAATCCTCGTGGAACCTCAGGAATACCAAGAAAGATCAGAAAGTTCTCCTGCAATAATTAAGGCATGACGTGAAGCATCCCCACATCTGAGAAATGAGTCAAAGTTGTTATTTCTTGTTTATCAGAGACCAAACACGTCTGCAACCAATTTGATTAACATAGAGTTTGAAGAACAAGGTCAAAGGAACGAAGCAGACCCGACTGAGAGTGTGTTAGACGCTTGTCTAGACAGCAAGCAAGATCCTTCCCGTCATTGTTGGTTGGCATTGAGCGCCTGCAAAACAGGAAACATTCTTGGAGGGAAAACATAAAACCATGAACCTTATGAAGTCAAACATACAGGGTGTAAAATATAGCCTTTTGCAATGAGATTTTTTAATGTACATTTGAAATCATTAGTTGAGTTAACAAGGACAGTGCAGCTGCAAGGGACAATTGACAATTGACAGCTGATTTAGTCTTCCTTGTCCAACATGTGTCCAACAGCCTGGCACTGATATATCTGATTCTCCTAAACATGGGTTAAGCTGGTTCGTGCACCTATTGTGCACTTTAACTGAAAACCCTTCTTCTGCATCCCTTGCGAGCAGCAACATGTGTGCATGACTTTGCACTCACCTACTGCCACATGTGGTTCGGTCCTGATTAGGCTGAATAAATTGTTCAGGATTCAGTCAAAGGTCTATAATTAGGACTGCACCTCCTCTTGACAGAGGTAAGACAATATGTAATAACCTTAATATTTTACTTTGTAGGCCTATATCTTACTCAAGTTAAGTTACCAAGTTCAAGTTCAAGTTCAAGTTCAGAGGTTTATTTATCACAGACACAGTTATAATGTTTGTACATTTATACAATGTTTGTACTGCACTTTTGTAAGTGCAGTGAAATGCCCGGTGGTATATTAAATCATTATGCTAAAAGTTGAAAAGGAAAAGGGGGCTAAAACTAGGAGGTATACAAAAAAACTACCACAAGAAATAAAATTACATTTAACAATAAAATAAATATATAGACAATATGGCAATGTAAAAATAAGCAATAGAAAGTCAGGTGTGTATGTACATGTGCAAAATGAATGTGCAATATAAATAACCAGAGTGCAAGTCATGCAAACCTCCAACCTCATTTATTGGTTGGATGTGTCCAAGTTTAGTGTCCTAAAGTGTCCTGAGGATAGAAGCTCCTCCTGAGCCTCTCTGTCTTGGCCATGTGACTGCGGAGGCGCTTGCTTGAGCTCAGCAGTCTGAACAATCCATAGTTGGGATGGGTAGTGCTTGATTTGTTTTTCAACCATTGACTGTTTGAATGGTCTGTCAACCATTCTAGAATTGGACTGCTTAATGTTTTGTTGGACATTTTAAGTCATCACTTGTTTGCAAAGAACTAGACCACAATGGTGTGTGTTGTTTTTGTTTTGAGCTGATTTTGAGTAGTCTCTTGCGCCATCTGGTGGATAAGACTTGAATCATATTTTAAGAGGAAGGGAAATCATACAAATATAATTCTTTCTTTATTTTTTTTTATGCCATTTTTTCATTCTACCCTTTTAGAAATATTTACAAATCAGATTGTGATGAAGACAAACTTCTTGTAACTTGTAACTTCTTGTAACTTCTTCTTGTAACTTTAAGTCATGTTTAAGAGGGGGTCTGATACTTAAGTTTGAGTCTAAACGTATACCTATGGACAGTGAGCATCCTGAGAGAACACTGCAAAATGAGCGTTAAAAGCCTCTGTACTGTTGGCCCATCACATAACAATTGAAGACAAGCGCCTTCATATACTTATATCACATAATGGCAAAAGTCAGAACTGAAACCTCTGATTGTATTAAGGAGGCAACAGAATCATGCTTTAAGATTTTTTTTAAACTTGAGTCAACAGTGGAGAAACCAAAAGCTCTGGAAACTGAATGGCTGAAAGCAATACGACCACATTTCATTGCATCTATTTGCAGAGCAGTTTCAGGATGTCCCAAGCAAAAAGCAGCCACTCGTGGATCCAATCTGCAATGATAAGAACAGATAGGCAGAAGGTATTATTTAGGAGAAAATATAGAAGATCTGCACAATTATGATATTATTTTTTTGTGATATTTTTACGTTATGAGCATCCACCCTGTCCAAGTGATTCTCCGCCTTTCCCCGGTTTTCTTGCAACATATATGGAGGAATTTATCTTCATGATATTTATTAAGAGTCTTAAGGTGTAAGGTGACAGGGCAAGGCATACAGTAGACATATGACCATAGACCATACAGATCACTCTACACATGAAGAGTTTCCTTCCAAATGAGACACCCTTGTTACATTACATTACATTACAGTCATCCAAAGCGACGTACAGTAAGTGCATTCAACATAGGTCGGTAAGAGAACTACTAGTTACCAGAAATCATCAGTGCATTTCCTTACTAAACAAGCATTTAAGAGCATAACCAGTGCTAAGGTAAAAGTGCAGTAACATTAGCTACCTACTTTTAAGTAAACAAGTGAGACAAATAAGTAAATCAAATAAACAAGAGCTAGGACAAAATAAGTAAATCTAATAAACAAGAGCTAAGACAAGATAAGTAAGTCAGATAAACAAGCGCTAATAAACAAGAGCACAGGCGAATAAGTGAAGACAAGACCTTGTGACACCCACATTATTACTGGCATAAAAGTAAAATTCACTCTTGAATATCTCTCAAGTCAGTAGCTCTCTTGAGTCTATCTTTAACAAAAAGTAACATTTTAGAAGATGTATTCATTTGAATTTTTTTAATATTTAGCAATGAACATTAGGTAACACTTATTTTTCTAAAATGGACAAGTGGCTTTTTGAATGAAACCCAGATCCAGCATTCAATCAACGTTTTTTGTAGTTTTCAGTATGCTTTCTCTGGCTTTCATCAATAACGCATATAGTGGGCCTTCAGTAAATCGTTAAATACTGTACACTCATGAAATGCACTCAAAATCATAAAGCTCATTTGAGGTTAATATGTAATTACAAGTTTTAGACGCTAGGTGGTAGTAATCGTACCGGCCATCCCACAATGCCTTTCTGACAGTGGTGAGTGTAGCTGCGTCAAGCCTACTAGTGATAGCTAAAGTTACACCGGAAGTAGTTTTATTTGCCTTCACAATAAATGTTTCTGTAATAAAAAAATATTATTGGGGTGTGCATGACTGTACAAAGAAATATACACCAAACTTATTCTAAAGCACTTGGAAGGGTTTACACTGTCTTATAAAATGTAATCTATTTCTGTAACTGTAAATTCCCTTATGTAAATGTTAGGTTGTCAAGGTTCAGGTGGTTGGTTATTTTTGGGAAACCTGTATATATGGCACCTTTCAAATGCCTCTAAGGTTGTTAATACATGCTAAATACATTTAGCAAAAACAGCAATTATATTTTTACTTATTGCAAATCCCTCCTTAAACGCATTCTTTCTATTCAAATGTTTACTTGACGTTAGCCAAAAAAAACACGTTTGTCAAAGTGATTTTATTTTGAAGGCTGAAACCGTAAGTCTTTTAGTCGGAAGTCTTTTTTTATTCTTGTTGTTCTGACGCTGGCGGTGAGAGAGATAGAGCCTACTTAGCAACTGCTTGCCCACTCACTCAGGCTGAGATTTTATTCTCTTTTTAAGGGAAAACCACTCATTTCCTATAATAACAGTTTATTTAATTGGACAAAACATCAAACATGGAGATCGGGGCAGAGATCAGCAAGAAAATAAGGGTGAGCAGAGGATGAATTTGAGTTATTTGCTCTGCAACTAGGCCCATTATTACGTTAGCCTAGCACAGAACTTGCTAACATTAGCCTGCTAGCTTTATCAGTCCCCCAGAGTGGTCACTAGATTTTGCAAGGCCGATGAAGGTTAGATAGCTTGTTAAGTTAGTCAGTAACAACTTTGAGTGCTGATTTATTATCCACTTCTTTTTGTTTGTAAGGCAACTTTTGTTGTCCTTATTCCTATGTGCCGTTGTTGCCGTAAACTTAACTCTTGTAGCTTTGAAAAATGAATGATTTCAGTCTAACAGTTAGCCAGCGTGCTGACCATAAAATGTCTTTAATTTGGAAATATGTCTACCAGCTTTAGCTAAACTGTATGTTTTACTGTTTTAGGCTGCTATCAAGAGCAAGCTTCAGGAGCTTGGTGCATATGTTGGTAAGTGATTACCGTAGACTTCCCTTGAGCTACTTGGTACTTTTAGCTAGCAGTTCATTTGTTTAAATCTCTTGGTCAATTTAGATGAAGAGCTTCCTGACTACATCATGGTGATGGTGGCAAACAAGAAGACTTCTCAGCAAATGACTGACGACCTTTCCCTTTTCCTTGGAAACAACACCTTTAAGTTTACTGTCTGGTACGATCAAAACAAGAGTAGGGTATTTCCATTCAAATCAAAATAATGCTATTTTCCTCCCTAAATGTGTTATGTGGCCAGATCATGGTAATAATCACACTGTGCTCTTATTACAATGCTTTTGCAACATGTATCCATTTCCCCCCCTTAACATGCTTTTCCTTATTTTAGGCTACATGGTGTCCTAGAGAAATTAAGATCTGTTGCAGTAGGTAAGTCAAACTCTTAGATATGGTGGATCAACCCTCCGAGATTATCTGCACTATGTTCCAGGAAAGCTCATGTCTTCTTCCTCCCCTTGTCCACATGGTGTTTTGTAGAGCCTGCGTCCCTCAGACCACAGCCTCAGTCTGACAGTGGCACCTTGGCTGGGAAGAGCCATGCCTCTGTGAGTGAAGACAGGAGAGGAGAGGAGTCAAAGGGCTTGGCTGTGTCCAGCTCACGCTCTGACAGGACAGAGGCCCGTGTGTCCAGTTCCGCCCATGAAAACAGGTGAATATAACATAATGCCAAAAGGTTTTAGTGCTTTTTATAGCAGGAAACTTTTTTGTTGTTTTTTAATATGCCTCAAGTTTTCACATGCATTTTTATCATTTTGTCATAAGCTTGCCACATACCACACTGCCACTCTGTAAATGAAAAACATTGCTGTTTTTTTATTATACAGAAGAGGCTCATTGGAGAAGAGTTCCTCTCGCCTTACCTCCACTGTCAAGCCCCTCATGGAACCCCTCTCCTCAGAGGCTGTCATCGACATTAAACCTGAGATGGATGACGACCTCATCGCTGAGGACCCTGTGGAAACAGGCACCAATCATGGTCGCACACGCAGCTCAGCCAGTAGACCGACAATCCAGGTCTATAGGCCGGCTCAGAGCAGGTTCACATCAGCCAGGTCTGCAGACATGTTTCGGCCCCTAGAAGGCTCCTCTCGCAGCAGGCAGCAGCACAGCCACTTGCAGGACAGCAGAAGCAGCAGGCCCTCCAGAAATGGGTCCACTAAGGTACGCTGATTTCATGACAGCAGAAATGGTACCCTATTCTAAGTGGGACCAGGGGACTAAACAAAATTTATCTGACTCAAAACCAAAATAGCTTTCCATTTCTCTCAAACTGTAGCCCATCTGAAAATTCACTGAATTAGTCAAGACGTTGTAGTGAGATTCCCAAGTATTTTTACAAATGAAATTTGAACTGAATTATCTGGTCTTCTACGGCTCAGTAGTGGAAACCAGATAATTGAAAAGTGAGTTTACTAACATGGTGTAGTCCCATGCATGCAAACTACAATGCAAGAACTAAATGAATCATGATGATTCATTTCAAACTGTCACGCTGCTACTCCATTCAGCAGGAGGAAGTGTCTCGGAAGCGCAAGGCCCCAGTTGCGAGTTCAGTGGTGCGGGTGAACCGAGCGGCAAACGAGGACAGTGACGATGGGGAAGAGGAGGAGGAGGAGGAGGAAGAGGATGATGAAGGCTACGGAGGCAGAGGCCTATCCAGTAGGGTCTCCCTGCCCTCCAAACCAGAGCGCAAGTCAGTGGGAGCATCTGATATCTGTTTATTTTGAAGTCTTGCATCAGATACCAAACCATAATGCCATTATAAGACACTGTCAATCAGAGCAAACAATCAAAACAAATGTTTGTCCTGTATACTTGTATTCAGTTACTGTGCATGCACTAAATAGGCCTTATCCCCCCAATTATCCCATAAGAGCCGTCACTATCGCTTAGATCGAGCACAAAGAGCTTGGATTGTTCTTGTGTCCTATACACGTTAAATTACAGAATTTATTTGATCATCCTATTCTGGGGTAAATAACTTTGTTGAAGCGTTTCCCTTGTCAGTTGCAAACTTGGTCACAAATAATTGAACCCACTTAGATTGCATTTTGATCTGATGTCTTCAAGTAGAGAAGTTTTCTTTTGAAAAATATTTCTCTGCCTTTTCTTTTTGTTTGAATTGAAGCAATACTCCAGTTATGTTTTGGGCTTTAACAGAACTATAATTTATATTCTTTCAGACCTTCTCTCCCACCAGCCAAGCAAGCTAACAGAAATCTGATACTAAAAGCCATTTCTGAAGCCCAGGACTCGATCACCAAGACTACAGCCTTCCCAATAGGTATGTTTCATGCTGCTGGATGTCTTACCATGAACATTATGTGTTTGAAATTCACCTTCTAGGTTGTGATCCCTTTGCTTGTCCAGTGTTGTCATCACTTTCTTCCACTGTCCTTTCTCCCCCAGTACCACAGAGGCAGACTGTTCCTGTGGCGCCCCGCACTCGCCTGGCCAGCAATGAGGAGATGACTGCAGCCATCCAGCTGGTCCAAGAGCACCTCCAGAGCCTGACGCCCAGGGTGAATACCCCCATGGAGCTACCGCCGTCCAGAACGCTTGGTATATGCATACTATAACTATTCCATTTTAAATTTTAATTTGTTTAAAATTGTAAAGATTTTAAGTTATATTGTTGTGTTTTGGAAAATCAGTTTATACTAGAAATTGAATCTACAGGACAAACATTATCTATCCTAAAACTACATATCCCCCCAGCTCCAGCCAGATCTCTAGCTTCACGCCTTCAGTTGGACTTACCAGAGAACAGAAAGGAACAGTGTGACTATGGTGAGTCTTTGTTGCTTTTTTTTTGCTTATGCTTTTATGGTAGACAAAGACAGTGCTACCATTTTAATAGTATGTACTCCTTAACAAAACTTTGTGCAACCCAGAAAATTGAAAAGGACTGTGTGTCTAAGTAGGAATGGGTATCTTCAATTAATTTCAAAACTCATGCATGAGTTTGAGAAAAAATGTCACCAAGAGCCTTCAGTCGTGCTATAACACAAACTGCATTCAACTACTCTTATGTTTATGAACACATTTGAGATGTTTTTGTGATGTACATCTAGGTGTGGAGGTGGCTGAGGGCAGTGAGGCAAAGGCCTTTGACACCCGCTCCTTCATCATGAGTAGACCGCAACTGGAAGAACCCCGAGTCAGAAGCCAGCAGCGTCTTCAGGTCAAAGATGATGTCCAGCCTGCTGCTCCACGCACAGTCCAGGCCAGGTACACACACAGATACATGTGTACATAAGCACATACATTACAAGTGTTTGACCCCATGTTATTCATGGCATTTTGTCTTTCTTGACATTGATTTTATTTCACCCCCCCCCATGATCCCCACACACTGTGGATCTTCTCTGCATCTCACTAGTAAAGAGAGGGGGGACGCAGTGGACTCTGCTAGCCCCAAGTTCATTGTGACACTGGATGGGGTGCCCAGTCCACTGGGGGGCCTGGTGGACTGTGACATGGAGTTGGATGATGTCAGACCACCCACAAAGGTCACTGAGGCAACTGTCCACTACAACAGGGAATCCAAAGTCAGCGTCCATCACAGGCTGCAGGGAGGTGTCAACTTATCAGACGGTAGGCGTCTTTCTAATAGTTCTCACTTAAAAAAATGTCTTAACAGATTTGGGTCTTGGAAACCAAATTGCAAATACAGCAAATTGATATTAAATGCAGTTACAAGGACCCTGTTGTCTCACGACGAATTGTTAGATGTCACGAAAATATCAGCTTAGAGGGAACATTGGCTCCCAATGCTCCCCTGATGTTATAACCGAATGATGTAGAAAAGTTCTTAAGTCTGAGGTTCGTCTTAGTTGGATATATATTTATTACAAAAAGGGATCTCATGAGAGGAAGAGGTGTACACCACACATAGGCAACATACATTTCTTCAAAAAAAGAGGGTTTGCTCTGGTCTTTAAGTAC
>CABFOQ010023111.1:7055-24153 GCA_900660455.1 Gephyroberyx darwinii
GGGGGGGGGGGACTAATGGTTGAATAGTGGAAGGGGCGTGGCTTATTTTGTGTAAAACAGCATTATTATCCTCTCATCATTTTAACAAAAATCATAACGCTACTAGAGTATTTCTATAGGAACTTATAGTGTCTTTATGGTACTCAATGCTGCGTTTATAGTGACCTTATCGTATTTAATGTTGTATCTCATATAATATCACTAGAATATTCCTATATTACTACAGTGCATAAAGTGTCTATGTTACTCAATAATGGGTTTGGAGTGACAAGTTCATATTTAATGTTATTTTCTATACCTATTGTATCACTATAAGATTACGAAGGGACTTAGACGTTTTTTGTAAGGGTTTCACAAAACATTTTTTTATCATCCAATTTCTAAGACTAAGTATCATTATAAGTTATATCCAAGTTTTTCAGCAGGATGGGGATTCCTCCTCTGCATTTGATTTCTCTACCTCGGATCATTATGAATGCTTGCATTTCATTCTCATTTAATTGAGAATTAAATAGATGTATTTCCCTAGCTTGACAGTAGATGGCGCAAAATCATAAAATGACTACAAGCTTTTGGTAGATTGGTTGGTCAATTTACCTGTTGAGTGATGAGTGATAGTAGCCTCCATGCTAACACTTTAGACCAGTGGTTCTCAAACTTTTTATGTCAGGCCCACCTTTAACATTAGAAAGAATTCCGGGCCCGACATTATGAATTGATACTCTTTCTATGAATGCTAATCATTACTATTGGAAAATATTGGTAAGTAGTAATGCTAAAAACATGAACTGCATGAACTGCTTTCAACTTTGTCACTATGTTGTTCCTTTACTTTCTGTATGTTATTTGAGGTGTAAAATAACCCCCCAAAAAAACATAAGTCAGTTTTCTTCTCCATCTTCTACTTAATATAACTTAAATTATTAGTTCATCTCCACTAGAAAGCGCAGTACCAACAAATTTCCGTTCCTCTCTGTTATTTTCCCTCAGTTTATCTCCCATGCTTGCTCCCCCTTGCAGTACCACGGCGCCCCACCTAGCGGTCACACCCCACACTTTGAGAAGCACTGGCATAGACTATGTTGAGTGACAGTAGGCTCTATGCTAACACTTTAGCATACACTATGTTGAGTGACAGTAGGCTCCATGCTAACACTTTAGCATACACTATGTTGAGTGATAGTAGGCTCCATGCTAACACATATCAGTCTCCAAAACATAAGTAGAAGTGCTTTTCATATTTGTTTGGAAAGAAAATCATCCTCTATGAACAAAAATCTCTAAAAACAAAGGGGCATAAATCTAACAAGAGAGTTTCCTTACATTTGTATCCTTTATACTTCTTTTTTTGTAAAAACCTGTAAAAAAAACACACATACACACCCTTTTTTTTTTCACAAATCGCATACTGCTTACAAGCCTATGCTGTACTATCCCAGTTTGGGTCGCAGATTTATAAAAGCCATAAAGTACCACATGGTTGTAAAGGCAGAGTTATGGGCCAGTATGAGACCAATAAGTTTGTCAGTTTGGTCTGTAAAACAAAACCCCCAAAACCTAAAGAGCCTGCCCCAAAACCAAACCTTACCCAGTGGCAGCACTTGATGGATTTATGGTGTCAAGACTTTTTTCAAATATTGCTCTAAATACAGTATTACCACACAGAAGTGAGGCTATATTACAATTGTGTACATCAAAAAGTCACAAGTAATGCAACACACAGATACCCAAATGTAGTTCAACTTTCATAGCTTAAACTTTATTGACACTATAATAAAAACACTATAATATTCCTATAGGGACTATAATGGTGTGATATTTGTATAGTATAGTCATTTCTGATGTTCGGTTAATACCGTAGAAATAAATCTTGCTACGTGTCTTAGTGAATGCCAGAAGGTGGCCCTGCAGGGCAGCTGGAGCCCGACTGTGAGTGAGGTGACTTTGGTGGTTTACTCACATTTTAACACTCAGCTCACACACACACACACACACACACACACACACACACTGACTTACAGAGGAAATGAGACCAACGACAGCCGTCTCACAGTATACAGTATAGAGCAGTCTTGCTGGAGCTTGATCCGGATCTTGCCACAGCCTCCCAGAGCCCACCGAGGTTACTTCAACACGTTTTTAGAGACTCTTGAGAAGAAACAGAAACACTCGCATCATGGGAGCTTCTTCCTCTGGCTTGTTAGATGAGGCCAAAGTCACCCATATTAAAGGTAAAAAAAAAAAATTTGATTGTTTTGTTTTAAAAGCACACTATGGTGTTGTGAACTTTTTTTAAAATTCAGAAACCTCTTTTGAATCTGAATTCTAGAAAAAGAGGAAAGGCAGCCAGAAAAAGAGAGGAAACTAAAGAGTCAGAGAGAAAGTGAAAGATAAAGGTAGTTGTAGTGGTGGTGGTAGCAGTACTAGTAAAAATAGGCTAATCAGTGAGTTTGTGAGCATCTTAGACAAACAACCACCAATATGAAGAGCGATCAATTTTCAGAAAAGCATTCATTTATGTGTGCTTCTTCAGCTTAACTCTTCTGCTCATGTACGTAGCATCAGATTGATCCTACTTACTATGACGTACGCTATGATTGTATAATTTATGTCAGCCTAAAAAAGTATACTCTTCTGCAAACAACTTCCATCTCATCCCCGATGCGGATGTCAGTTTCTATTTGATATCGCATTAACAAGTCTTATCACACTTGTTACACTCATGCAGCATATTTGTGCCTTACTTTGTGGATTGGCTGTTGGAAAGGAAGCGTGCCAAAGGAAGGAGGGCCAAACATTTTCACAAAATAAAATACTTTACATGTAAGATTTTTAATTACATATTTAAGTTTTTGAATTGCATCATTTATGTTTTACGTTTAAGGTTTAAAAAAATATATATATATATATACAAAGAAAAAGTGTGGGTACAAAAGTGTCATGACAAACACATTGCTCTGCTGATAACATGTCAGAAAGAAAGTGTGCTGTTCTGCTGTGTGAGCGGGTTTATATATTTCTATGTGTGTACTCCCATACATGTTATCAGCACGGTCATCCTGTTGCTAATCTAACTGGCAAACTAGGAAGTAATTACAGCCATTTAAAACTATTACATTATTATGGGTTGTCTCTGATCTGTCTCTGAGAACCTACACCCTCTGTGTGTGTGTGTGTGTGTGTGTGTGTGTGTGTGTGTGTGTGTGAGAGAGAGAGAGAGAGATGAATGTCCACTGCAGTGTAACCTAAGCATTATGTGATAAAGGCCAAACAGCGTAAACAAACATACAGATAAGTAGCAGATAATGATCCAGTCATATCCAAATACATTAAGAGACACAGCACAGCCGTCTCTCTAGTCATATAGTTGGAGAACCATGCAAACCATACACCACCTCAAAATACACAATACTGCTTCTGTTTTACACTTTGGCAAACATGATTTAACCACAAAAGGCAATAAGACAACACGGTTCTGGAGAAATCAGGTTTCAGTATCCTGTTTTCCTGTTGCTATGAATTCACACATCACGCCAATTTAGCCTCTAGATGATGAGATTTGAAAACACATTCCTCATCTAGTTCTTCACTTGACAGATTCAGCCCTATGAAAAGACATTTACTCCAGAAACAGTAGGCGCCTGTGTGTATCGTAGCCTCACACCTGTACTTCACACTCATCTCTGAACAGCACAAGTGGGAGGATGCAAGTTCAACCTCCAATAGATCAAAGTCACTGTTTTAAGGCCTCTAAATGTCTGACGTGGCGTGTAAGGTGCCTTTCACACACACTATTTTCTTTCCCCAGCTTAATAAAATTTTGCACTGCTTAGTAGCGGGGAATCAAAATGGCGCCATGGTTGTTTAAGCCTTCTGTGTTGTCTTGCAAACAAAGGGTGGTGCCGCTTCATGTATCCACAGAGATCGTCTCGAAGTTTCATTTTATCTAATTTTTATTAAAGTTTCGTAACTAACCTCTAATCTAAAACTTTCATTTAATCTGATTTTCATTAAAGTTTTACCTAATCTGCCACTCTATTCCATCTAATCCAATCTTCATTAAAATTTCTAATCTAAAAGATCATCTAATCATAAAAGTTTCATTTAGACTTCAAACCTAACTGTAATGTAATGTGATTTCTGACTAATTCCGACATGGCGCAATTTCAGACAAAAAGCAAATTTTCAGAAGCATGAAAGATGAAATCATTTCCTCTTTCAGCCCTCATCGGCTTGTGGTCTGGCTGATGTGTGTCAGGCTTTTATTCCCAGGAGATTGTCTTACACTTAATATGTTTTAATAATATAAAGATACAAATGACATGTATTGGTTACAAACTATACATGAAAATCTTTATCTTTACACTTTATATACGACTCTTTGCAGATGATTTGATTCACAAGGACAGATCATGTGACTATGAATCACTGTGGATCATGTGACTGTGGTGATAGATTGATGATTATTTAACATTCTAAAATGAAATAAAAATTATTGCCCAAATTAAGACATTTACATTATTTATTTTTGACCACAAGGACAAGGTACACTAATATGGTGGAACTGCAAGATATTCAATCAGAAAATAAACAGATTGTGCTATTACAATGTGCTATTAGCCACAAGCTACGCTGGCTAGCATAATTTGTGCTCTTCTTGTTTGGTCAACTAGTAAATAAGAGCCGGCATATGATGTCAATATTGGATTAAATTCAATTACTTTGCTTTGCTAAATAAACTAGCAAATGAACTTTTAGTTTAGCTTGTGCTGTCCTTATTAAGCAAGGCTATTACACTTCCTACTTTTGTAGCGCTGTAAGTTAGCCAGCTAGCTAGCTAGGCTCTGGGCTCTTCTGACACAATGCTACATTTCCAATTAAACCTGTTTACCATCATATCTTATTAAATACCATGTAGCTACTACTACGGCAGCTAACTTCAGACAGTTGAGCCAATCACATAAGCAAATGAAAGGGAGGCGGGAACAAAGTGCACAAAGTTTGTCGTTTTTGTTCTAGACAAGCTGGAACGTGGATGAAACTAGTTTGCATGAACAGTTCGTACTTTCATTTATTCAAAATTATACTGTTTGACCTAAGAGGGGCGCTGCAAATACAGGTCAAATCTTTGTGGGGGACGACATGTTTACTATTCTTTGTTCTCTTCAGCCCCGGGTTTGTATTCCTGTCATAGTAAAACTATGTATGTGTGTGTGTGTGTGTGTGTGTGTCCAGGTCTTACTGACTCCACGCTCCAGGGTTTTGGTGTGTTTTACCGTCAGCAGTATTCCGCAGCCCACATAGTACACCTACACCAGGAGGTGGAGCCTAAGAAAGAGGGGAGGGGACTACTGCTCACACATAGGGTAGGATTGGAACCTGGACCTGTCAATCAATCAATCACCACTGTGTGTTCATGCTGGATGAAACTGGATAACCTACCTGAAAGAGTTAGCACATTACAGAAGTGTATAAATGTGTGTGTGTGTGTGTGTGTGTGTGTGTGTGAGTTTAGCCTCCTCATGCTCCGGAGGAGGTGCTGTACCAAGGGAGTGTTCAGTTCTCCTGCTGGGAGGAGCAGGGGAGGAGGTGTAGAGAGAGATACACTGTACTGAGAGGAGACTACAGAATGGAGATACATGACAGCATGGAGGTAACACACACACACTCATCAGTGGTTGTGCAGCCAGACTTCAACCAGCAGAACCCATTATCTCTCATCTATTTAGTAAATACATCATAATAATGATATTATAGTGTGGAACATTGTTTTTCTGTGTCTACCTTCAGACTTTCAGTCGTGGTTGTGCAGCCAGGTTGGTCCTCCAACCAGCAGGGGGCACTGTCCTGACCACAGAGGAAGAATCCAGAACTCTATTGGACCAACTCTGTCCTGGAATACTCAATGGTTACATGAACTACTGTTACATTTATTTACTATTATAATAGTAGAAATGGGGCTAGAACAGAAGAGCGTCCCATCCCCACTAACTGAGACACCGTAGATGCTAGTTTGGTGTTGGGTATCTGCACTTCTCTGCCCACAGGAAGTGACGAATCAAAGCTTAAAGCTGCATTATGTAACTTTTTAACGTGAAAATCCAAGCGCCTTATCAGTCTGGTTCACGACAGAGAAGACTGGCCCCTCCTCCATCATTCACCCCAATGAAGTTTTGGAGTTGGTAGGTACACTGGCGGGAAAGTTTCCTCCGAGCACAGGAAGTGACAAATCGAAACATACAGCTCCGAAACAGCAGTGAGCGTGCTAGCGCCTCGGCTATCGCTACAGAAAGCTAAGGGTAGTGAAGTCCTCAAAAATACAAAGTTACTTCTCACTGCCACTAGAGGCCGCCAGTATGCAAAGTTGCCCAGTGCAGCTTTATCTCCAAACCAACTTAAGTCTAATTGAGTAAGTTGTAGCTGACAACTAGTTTTTTTAACAGTAGCAGTTTTACTGTTTTCCGGGCAGCTCATTTTACATCTGTAATGCTGCCCCGTGTGTGTGTGTGTGTGTGTATGTGTCCAGGAGTGAAGGAGGATTCGTCTTCGATGTCTTCTGCTCCAGGTGTGTTTCCTGTATTTCTGCACCTGCCTTACACAGGCCACACCTGCTTCCAGTTCACACAGGCAGGGCAACGTGATGACTTCCTGTCTGCGCTCAAGACCTGCATCCGACACCAGAATCTTGGTACAACACACACACATGCACAGTATCTAAATGTCTACCCAGGATATAACCGAATGGTGCAGGGGTCTGTCGGATGAAGCAAGTTCAACATTGTCAAGGTATCTTTGCAATAACTGGCTTTAGAGGTGGATCACAAACATTTATATTCTACTCTCAAAAAGAACAAACTATTATAATGAGTAACTATGAGTACAGTTCTTATTTATCTCATTGTTTTGAATGCAATGTTTTTGTTCATATTGGGTTTTGTAAATATAATTCTTGCAATAAATGTTATTTAAAAAAGCCCACAGGATCCTCTAGGAATGGGTTTTCCACAGAGTTGATTGGATTTGTATCCATTTTCATAGCCTGAACGTAACCAGCAGGTTAGCCGTGCAGGCTGCAGCCTCAGTTACCATGGTGATTGCATGTCATGGTATGCTTTGCCATGGTGAAAGCGAGTCACCCTTGTGAAACCGAGAAGCCAGGGTTAAGCTCAAAGTTAGATCTTGCTTCATGAGACGGGTCCCTGACGAGCTTGTCATTTATTTTTGTGGTCTTTGTTGCCTTGGTAACAGATAAAAATACTAATACTGTGCTGTTGGCTTCCTGTGTGGTTAGACACTCACACACAGAAAAATGAAGCTACTGAAATACTTAACTATGGGTATGTGGGCATATGGTTACTTCACTAATAGGAAACTGATGTAAACTTTGATGGAAATTCTACTCAAATACACGTTGGCCTACTGTTACGTAAGTGTAGACCAGTAACTAATTACTTTCCACTACTGGTTAGTAGTTAACCTGTATCACTAGCCCTGCTGGGGGTCCACAGACTGGCAAAGCACCAGCATTCAAGTTTGAGGTTGTCATTATGAGGCCATCAGATAAAGACCAAAAAAAGTGAGAAATAGTTAGAGAGAACATCACAATGAGAGAGCCTGGTAACACTCTTATCTCAGAAGGAAACAACACACTATCCTTTTTTATAAAGAGAGTTGTCAGTCAGCACTCATTGACTTTTTTTACTTATTATATTACTTTCCCCCAAAACAGCTGATTGCATCCTTTCTAATCTTCTAAAATCAGCTCAGTTTCACTTTACTGGATATAAATCAAAGTAGTCGGATTATGTCCACCTAGTCAACTTTTCTACAACTTCAATCTGATATTTACAAATGTAACAGCTTATTTTTTTTACTTGTAACTATAAAAAACATTACTGAAATTATAATTCATTACGCTTGGTTGCCTTTAAACTCCAGTCTTCCAGCCTCCCACTCTGGTTCAAATCGGCGGTGTAGTGGTGTTTGGGGAGGAAGGGGTATTGCTGAGGAGGCGCCCTGCAAGAAATGACAACAAATTGTTCAGTCTGAATTTGCGTTGGAAATCTCATTTTATTGGCAGATTATTTTTTCACTTGTTTTTAAAAATAAAACAAATTCTAGATTAAATGACTTTTTTTGTAGTGTGGATAGTGTAGATATTAGCGCCGCAATATTACAGGGAGATAGCAACAGTGGTTTCATCAGCGGAGGAATGACCTCATGTTGTTAGAGAGTATTGTTAGTGATTCACATTGAGGATGTGGATGATAAAAGGACGTGAACTGAGATCTGCTGGAGGTTTCTGTTCCTCAGACCAACTTCCTTTCATCCTTTCATCGGCTGAGTAAAGATTTCCCAAAAGGTCTGCTCTCCAAGAGGCTTCAGTCTTATTGACGTTAATTAAAAACTTCATATACATTGAAACTTTAACGAACTGGGTTGTTGCAGTAACATATAATATAAGACAACATAGAAAAAAATAGAATGGAAATATGCAATATATAAACAGATGAGAAAAATATGAGATACAAGATAAATAAATAAGATTGTACTCGCCTATCTCTCTCAGATCCCTGGCGGGAGTCATCCTATGAGAGCCAGGCATTCGTCCGAGCCCTCAGACTCTACCGACAGGACAGAGGATGCTATGAATTCTGGGAAACGCTACTGGGCACTGAGGAACAGGTCAGCAGCTAGACACATTATCTATCTATCTATCTATCTATCTATCTATCTATCTATCTATCTATGATGTATGTCTGTGTGCAGGTGCTGGCCAGCCAGGTGATGGAGGAAGTGTTGCCATGGTTACAGACTCAGCTTCAGTCTAGAGTGAAGGGGAAGAGGAGTGAAAGGATGCGACAGTGGATGGTGGTGAGTTCAGGGAACACACAGTTTTTAGGAGGCGGCCCGTTGGTCAACTTGACAGTTTAGCGATGAGAACAAGAAACACCACAATCCTCCATGTAATTGAGTGACTTTTTAAAATTTATTACACCACTTTGACCATCAGTCGTTGTCGTAACGACTACGACCTAAATGTCACATCTCTCCAACTCTGGTATCATAGAAAATCTTTCCCACCGTGTTTCCCACTTTTTCATGTGTGTGTGTGTGTAGACGGTGCAGTCAAGCTACACGCTGGTAGTGGAACAGCTGGTTGGTGGACTGGAGGCGCTGAAGGGGACGTGTCGTCAGACAGCATCAGCCAATCAGGCTCTGATCAGATCGAACCTGGACCAGATAACAGCCTCTCGCTGCTTCCTGGAGGACAAACTTAGAGGTAAAGAAAGTTGACCTTTAACCCCTGAACATAGCTGGGACATGAATTAACACAGACAAAGGTAAATTATTATTTATTTATTTATCAAATTTAAAATACTCAATATTGGCACATTAAATCCCTATCGGTCAAATACTGCTCCAGGTGATCCAGTATTTTGTCTCCATCCAGTGGTGTGTGTGTGTTAGCTCTGTTATGTCTTCCTCTAGTATGAGTGTGTTAAATGTTTTCCCTCTACTGTGTGTGTGTGTGTGTATGTGTGTGTCTTCCAGCATGTATCTGTGCTCCAGCAGAGAAAGTGTGCAGTGAGTCCATAGCTCCCTATCTGTCCTCCATCCTTGATGAGCTCACAGAACACATCAGTGGGGGGATACAGGGGATCCAACACACACTTCACACACAGATGGACGCCGCCCTCACACACACGCGTGAAGGACCGGAGGGGCTCGACAAGGTGAGAGGCCATGCGCGATAGTGTGTGGACTGAAAATAGATGAAAGGTGTATTATGTAATTGCATCCTGCCTGCAGTGGTTTAAATCGTGTGTGCGTGTGTGTGTGTGTGTGTGTTCTCCAGGCTTTGCTCACCCTGCGCTCCACCAGTTTGGATCACTGCTACAGGCTGGTAGAGAATCTGACGGAGAAACGCCAAGACTTGAAGCAACGGTTCAGATCCACCAACACTCAGCGACTGGTCCACTCCGCACACATAGAGATGGACCAGGTATCGCCAATGGGGCGTTCACAGTCCAAATGTGTTTGTTTTTGTCACGTCGTCCATTAGGGTTTATTTTTCTGATTTGTTTCCCCCCCCTGGCATCTATACGCTGAAAAAAATGTCCCATCTTGTCATTTCATCTTATCCTAAGTCTTTTTTTTGTCTACAAGACATGAGAGATTCTGCCAGTGGGATTCCACTTGTTTCATGAATTTACTAGAAACCCTTCTTTACGATTCACCACAGTGGTATCAAGAAAACTGAATTGAAGTAAATTCTGAGTTGACTTGCATTGAATGATCAAAAGAAAGTATCTCAACACACTGGCAGATTTTGTTTCACTTAAGAAAAATACGTTTTTTAAGACATATTGATAAATGACTCGATATTTTTGCGGTGTACTTAATTAGATTGACAGGCAGCACGGTACGAGTTGGATTCAAAGCCACGGCTTCGGGAGTACTTGGCATGCCATCCATTAGCTTTGTGTATGTACGCGGTCCACCCACCATCCTCCTCTGTTGTCGTTGTGTACTCCAGCTGCTAGACGGCGCCGTCTACACCTTGGAGCTGTTCCTCCAGTCGTCAGCCAGACTGCAGCCTTCCCAGATCGCTGTTAAAACGGAGAGGGCCAAAGAAAGAGTCCTCAAGGTAAACAGTTTGTCTTCACACTTTCGTCACATACAAAATAATTTGCTGGGGGGTAAAGTTGTAAAATTCAAAATAACAGAAAAGGTTCCACTTCCTTGTTTGTCCACTGTGCACCTTGTAGTTTGATATAAAGTCATAAGAGAACGATAAGTAGGAGCCACACATTGAATACTATTCTCATGTCTTATGTACCATAAAATCCCATGGAGATGTATTGAAGGGGCAGCTTTTTTGGCAAAGGTTGAAAAGGTTGGCAAAAAGGTTGAATTGTAATAATTTTCAAGGAAAATATTTTTCAAGACCCATAACTACATAGTTAACTTGAACAACTACTCTTCCAGGAACACCATTTGTAGTCCAAAATTAAATAAGGGTGTGCATACTTTTGTACCTTCACAGATTTCTTGAATTTGGAATAGTATTTTTCAGAATTGAGTCAAGAAGTTTTTAAAAAATTATTTCCAAGAGAATGTGCTAAACATCAAGACATGTCATGAAATATTATGAAAATGTTCTAAATGAAATAGAAAATACAAAAAGGTATTATAAACACGCCATTGATTTTATCTGTGAGCAGCAGCTGGACCATGACAGCAGGGTTGTCCAGAGGAGGCTCTACCAGGAAGCGCTGCTGGAAATCACTCTGCCTGCGTTAACCAGGGACATGGATAACACATGGAAACCTGTAGGTCAAATACTTCACTCTGTCTCTTACAAATTCTAAAGTAGACGTTCGCATTTAAGACATTTCACATTCCTTTTTTCCAGACAATCCAGAAACTCGCGATATTAGGAGTTTTAAGTTGCATCAGCTGAGTTTAGAACAATAGATTCAGAGAAAATACATATCTGAAAAAAAAGAGGGAATGAAATACTGCATTGCGAGTGATGTCATCGATTCTCCTTCCCTCATTTTCAACAGCAATAGTACTGCGTAGCAATAGTACTGTCTCTTCTGTGTGCAGGAGCTCCAGCAATTTGAGCAGTACATTTTCTCAGACTACAGCAGTTTCATCCTAGTCCAGAACGTCTACGATGATGTGCTGAGAGACATCCTCAGTAAGGAGATAGAAAGAGGTAAACACACATCCCTCCCTCCCTCCATCGGCCACAAAATCCACTCTCTTTTAGTTACCTGCTCTAAATATAGGTTGAAATAGATTAAAGAGCCTTGAGGGGGATTGTTACTTATATCAGATTCTTTGAAATGACCAAATTTCCCCACAGGGATCCTTTAATTTAATATAATACTAATATATTAGAGTGTATGAACTTTAAGCCTAAGAAAATAAATCAAATGGTTGCTTGTATTTTTTGGTGATCTAGAGGTTGTTCTGAATTGCTCTGGATGAGAGCGTCAGCTAAATGCCTAAAAATGTAACCGGTAACATAACTGCCCCCTACCCTCTCCTCAGTGGTCCAGGAGGCTGCCAATCAGAAGAGCAACCATCTCTTATTGGACAGTTCAGATCTGGCCATTAGTCAGTACAGTCTGATTGGACAAACGCCTCCTTGCTCTGCGCCCGGCAGCCCAGCCAAACATGGTCGAGATTCCTCCTCGGTGGTGCCCAGTCCAGTTCAAGACTCTACGCCACCTGTGGGAGACGGAGGTCAATCGAGCGCAACTGACCTTTGCCCTCCTAGTGACTGCAAACCTGACCCTAAATCTGACCCCAGTCCAGTGCTGCCATCTCCTGTCATTGTCGTGACACAACAGTCTGAATCTACGGCCACCGAAGTGTCTGTCCCAGTGGAGGCCTGTGGAGAAGATCGCCTAGAAACCGACACAACAGCAGCCGTAATTCCCAGCTCTGATTCAGCTGTTACACATGACAACTCTCCAGTCCCAGAATCCCCTCCTCTCAGCCCTATTGCTCCCAATCCTTCAGTTATCCCTCCGTCCATGCCGCCTTCCACAGTTGCCCCATCTGAATGTGTTAAAGCTGAGCTTCCTGTCTCAGATATTGCACCAGAAGCTGTATCTCCCTTGGATGAGTCTATGCCCGATTCTAATCACCAACCCTCTGCCTCCTCCCTCCGTCAGTCCCCCTCCTCTCCCTCGCCATCCCATCCACTTTGTCCAGACGGGCCAATGAGAACCAGCCTGGCATCGCTAAGCGCTGCAGTCGGCTGTGACTCCACAGTGCCTTCTGTAGGGCAGACTGTGGTGCAGCAGGTCACCGACAGAGCCATTTACCTGAAAGGAGGAATGAAGGAGGACAGGGAGGTGGAGAGGGAGAAAGAAGAGAAAGAGGGGGCAGAAGAGCAAGAGGAAGAGAAACGGGAGGGGAGGGAGGTAAATGAGAGCATTGAAGAGGAAGAAGGGAGAGAGGCAGGAAATGAGCGAGAGAAGCAGGAGATGGAGAAGGAAGAGGAGAAAGACGAAGGACAAATGGAAGGTTTCAGTCTAGACCAGACTGGAGGCAGACCGGACAACCATGGCTGCAATTCCTCTGAAATACCAGCAGAGTGCGCCACCACCTCTACTCACACCATAGACCAGGGAGAGGAGGAGGGAGAGAGAGGAGGAGACCAAGAGGAGGAAGGTGGCAAGCTGAAGAGGGACAGAGATGATGACAAGGAGAAAGAAGACGATGAAGAGAAAGGTGGAAAGGCAGAGGAGGAGGATCTACAGAGCCCCCAGCCAGAGAGTGCTGATGTGCTGCTATTGGACAGTGTAGCTGTCATCAGAGGACTTGTGACTGAGGTTATCGAGGTGGAGACGGTGGTCCACGCCCCATCCCCATAGCAACCATACGGCCTGACAACATGGTACCTTGACAACAGTAGAGCATGACTGTTACATGTCACCAATAGCAACGCTAAAGCATGGCAAACCAGTTACCATGGCAATGCCAGTTTGATAGCGACGTTGTAATTTGACACCATGCAGTTATGGCGAAAGTAAAACCTGACTGTATGTTGCCATGGCATTGGTACAATTTGACAATGTCCAGTTGCCATAGCAATGCAAGAGCTGTTGATCAGCAGTGTAGTCTTCAGTAGCTGCAAACATTGGTAACACTTTACTCCAAGTGCATAATGCATCACAGTACGGCATATGACCTAATGACCTCTTCATAAACACTTCACTTGAAGTGACCAAGTGAAGTGATCAACTGCATCATAAGATTTGGGATCAGGTTTCTAGAGCACCATTGGACACTTGTCCTAGTGGTAAATGTACTACTTAAAACAGTTTGGTACAATTACATGCAGTTTAATTGTTTATTATATTGCGTTCTGGTTATAATAGTTATCATGCACTCATAATGTGCTTATAATCCGTGTATGATGCCTTATATTTTACTTCAAGTAAAGTGTTACCAAACATTCCCTTGAGTGGAAATCCCCACAGAATAGAATTTACCGGGTCAAATAAGGACTAAAAACAATTATTAGTTTTAAAAAAATATATATTTCTATACTTTGAAGGCAGTAACTAGTTTTTAAAATCATTTTGTACTGAGCAATTCTTTTTCTGATATTTTCTCTTTTTGCATCTCCTGCTGTTTAACTGCACAATATATACACTGTAATAAATTACCCATTTTCTTACCTTTCAAGATGCATTTCTCAACACAGCATGTTATTAAAATGCATGAAACATGTAATACTGTTTTTTTTATTAAATAAAACACCTTGAAGATGAAAGTGACAGATGTGTGACGTCGACTTGGAAACATTTGAAAGAGAAAAGACAGAAATGGAAAGAATGATAAAGAATAAAAACATCCTAGTACTTGGCTCTCTTTACAGCATCTTATTAAGTAACAATAAAATCCACTAAAATAAAATAAAAAATATACATCAGTAAACTATGCAATCACTTAACTAGGCATCAAACCTCAACTACTGTGCAAATACGCCTATAAATTATACAGTATGTAACCAATTGTCAGTGTCCTACAAATACCCACATTATTATGAAAAAAAGGTGTTAATTTTGGCACAAATCATTTTTGTTCATTTATCCTGCCCTACTTTCCCAACTGGTCCAGGGATTTGAATCGGTGAGCTTCCAGTCACAAGCCAGGTTGAGTTTTTTTTGTTTTTAGCGCCCCCCCTCCCTATGCTATGGCCCTCCACCTCTGAAACAATACACGGTAAACACTGGCATGAGGTTTCTGCAGGACACTGGCAATAACAGTAATAAAATCAAACTTGGGTTACACAGAGCAAAAAAATGTTTTTTTCCACTTCCAATTCAAAATGGCAATGCTGAACACTTTTTGAAGAACCTCACCTCCCTGCTTTATAATGGAGAATAATTATAGTGGGTAGATGTAATAATGGATGGACTATTTACAACGTGTTGACTGGTGGCCACAAAAGGTTTCAGAGCCATAGACAGGCACCGTTTGGACATAAACATCATCATGGCGGCCATAGTACACAGTGGACACACTCAGTCTATGGCTCTGATAGACATTATTACTGTCTTTACATCATAGTGCATGGTAATAAAAGGTGACTGTGTGGAACTGTACATGTCTTAACTCAAGGTTAGCAGGCTAAAAACTACTAAAACATATTAAGTGAGTTAACTGGGTGGTTCTCAAACCCTCAACACCGACATGCAAAGCATACATCTGACACTATGATTGCTGTTTCCCTTTTGAGGCTCTTTCACTTGCTTCATAATTAGAGAAAAAAAGATTAGAAAGATATTACATTACCATATCTGATGTTTTTTTTTCTTTTTTTGCATTGCTTGAATGATTTACGACCCACTGGAGGCACCCACACCCAAAGCTATTGTAGCCAGTGGGCAATAGGAAGACATAACTAGCTATCGGTACCCCATAGTGTGTGGATATTGAAAGGGGGCTGTGGTGAACAGTTTGATTTAAGCATCTAACCTATGGAAACTAGCCATTTTCACAGTTGGAAATAGATTTTCTATGGATAAACTAACTTTCAAGTACAAGTTTGACATAGTGTTTGCTACAACAACTTTGTGAAACCTCTGTGTCTAGCTACTATCTTGCTAACTTTGTTTTCTGAATATTGATGCTAGGTAATATTAGACTAAACTCTGCTCACTGGTTGGAATTGTATATCATGACTATTAACACTGGCGTATTGGGAACTATTAGGGCCTTGCTGATTTCCTTGGCACAACTATACTAGATCAAAAGGAGGTTCTTGCTACACATAATCACCACGTGTTAACATCTAAACCCGCGGCTGTTGTTTTGGCTATACACGATTAAGTGCTGTTTTACCCTGATTTCAACATAAGTATTCCATATGAAGCTGAATTATTAAAAAGGTGATAGTCCGGTATCACATAGGTGAGTACCTCTGCAGCTACAACAACATTTAGAACTGTCTTAGTAACCATGGACATGTTATGTGACACCATCAGGCATCACACAATAGGCAATAGCGATGAACATGCAGCTTGTGTTACGCTAGGGACTGGGAAATATGGGAGTATATGAAACCAAGGATGTGTGTGTGTGTGTGTGTGTGTGTGTGTGTCTATGTATACTGATAGAAGGGTTGTTCGTCGGGTCTGAAGCCATAGGCTGTGGCTGGCCGTCCAGGAGACGAGCTGGTGCGGTCAAAGGCGTCGCTGCCGTCTCTAGATAACAAAAGCAGCGAAATGTGAGGCAGTGCTATCATCATGGGGTACCCAAACAGAGTATGTGATCAGACAGGAAGACTATTATATACCGTTTATTATAAAATTTTGGATATTTAGGGAAACAAAAGCAAATTTGTGAACATATCTACAAGTCGTAGGACCTTCAGAAGAGCATTGAGAGTATTTTAATCTGGTTCTTTACCACTTCCTTACATTTGCTGTGTAGTTACATGACTTATATGACTGACTGCTTTCAAAATATTCTAAAAATCAATTGGTGGCTAATGAGTTATAAAATCATTTTGGAATGGCAATTTCTTACAGAAGGTCAAAAAGGGCCCATTTGAACTTTCTGTGGATCTTAACTGACCCTTAAGTCTTTCAGAGTTGCCTCACTGTTATCATAGCTTTTATTCAAGCGTTCAAAGACTGGGAAAAAAGAACATTTTTCATACCCAGTGTTAAGTACATTAGTCTACTTTTGACTGAGGCATTGTCAGAGAAGATCACGGTGCTGCTAGCCAAACCCAGCTCGCCAACTACTAAATTGATGGTGAAAATAATGTAGCATTTCCTGTTGTCTTTGCTCAAAAATCGTCCTTCATTTGGAAAACGCGGTTATTTCGCTTTTTCAAACTTAAAGCAGCAAATTGCAGAAGTAACTGTTTAAATTTTAAGCACTTCAATAGCCAAAAATCCTGTAAGGTGATGTCAGTAAAGTAAATGTGTGGTGGAGTGGAGGTGGTGAAGAGGGTCCGGGTTAACTCACCCAGCATGGTGCGAGTCTCCATTCTGAGGCTGCAGGTCACTGAAGAAATCTGGACTGACTGAACCATCTGCTGGAGTTATACCAT
>CABFOQ010023111.1:26272-43804 GCA_900660455.1 Gephyroberyx darwinii
GATAACTGCTGAAAGCATATCCCTAGTTGGTAGCATCGATTAGTTGTTGGTAACTGTTCATAACTGACTATAAAGAGGGGTTTGGTGAGTCCATCATGTTGTGAGATGTTTCTGATCATCTTCATCAGCAGACAATCCTTCATCTTCAAAGCTCTTTTCATTAACATCTTCAACCCATTACCTGGATAGAGAGAGAGAATTGAACAACAAAATGAATTCCTATAATCACATACAATTTAATAGAGGTGTTGCAGAAGCATGTTAGAGCCATGTTGGGAGACCACCATGTAATTCCAGCACAACTGCCTAGTCTAGTCTGACTAAAAAGCAAGGAGAAAAAACAATATTATCAGAAAGTGATCCATTTTTCCAGGGCTACCTGGAATCCAAGGCCTTCAGACCAACTCCAGTAAATGCATCACAACTGGACTTGGTTCTGATTGGCTCCCCTACCTTAAGAATTCCTGAAATCCGTCCAATCAGGCCAGTTTTCAGCATCTGAACTAGAAAGCCTCCACTCAGCAGGTTTCCCTCATTTGAATCAGGGCTGGTGTTGTTGGCCAATCAGGGTCCAGTATTGTGGCTGTTCTGCCTGTGAGGACTTACTCTTGAAAAATCACCTAGGCTTAGGCTAGCTAGCAACATCCAAGCATGACTACAACGTTACTTCCCTACACTTTAAATACAACTGTCAGACAACACTTATTTAGAGCAAACAGCTGTTTGAAGGCAAACTGAAATGGGTGTCATAAAATTGCTTATAGTTTGAACATTTTTTTTCAACACATGCATGAGCACAAACACCTGCATGAGCACACGCACACATACCTTCACACATGAACTGAGCGTTCCTCTTGTTTGCGGCCAGGTTAATGCAGACGGAGATAAGCTCAGCATCTATCTTCTCCTCGCCGTGCTCATACAGCATTTGTATCAGCTAGACACACACACGCACACACACACACACACGCACACGCACACACACACACACACAGGACTTAGGACTGTCAAATTTAACATTTAACTTCAAATTCCTTGGTTTAAACTGAGTCTCAGTGGTACCTGAGGTATACAATCGGTGTAAGCAAACATGGTCTTGAAGCGGTCATCAACGCTGACGTGATACAGGATGCACATGGCTACCTGACGGTTGTTCTCATCACCTAGGTGACAATAAACAGACACATGCATATAAATTACCATAACCACATAAACATCAACCAATGGTTGCATTTGGCCACCTGAGCTGTAGGCTACATAGTTTTGATGCTGGTCAGCTGCATTTTATAATGTTTGGAAATGATAGCTTCACTGCAGAATCACTGGTGGACGACTTCACATTTGCACAATAGCTAACATTACATGGGTAGTAGCTAGTAGTTGCATGTTGACATTAATATGTCTTGGTTTAATAAATTAGCTTGTTGGCTCGTCAGCTAGCCAACAACACTCAAACTTCCACCAAATGCTCTTCTTGTTTCCTCTTCCAACCAAGATAAAGCAGTGAATGTATGAATAAGCAAATAAGAGAAAGTAGTAAAATAGTAATTAAGCAACTGTCCATTTTGGATTCTAGGAAAAAAAATGGGGGAGAAAACACTGTATTGCTAAATTTTGGTTTGGCCAAGTTATTCCAATTCTCTGCTTTGACTTCCATATTTGATACTTCCTACTAAAAAGCTTCAAATGTTGAAAGTGAACAGTGACACAATACATTTAACTGATCAGCCTACATGCTCAAACCTTTTCTTTACCAAAATCACAACTAGTGTGTCAGTGAGTACCTGTACGTTACCTAGTAAGGCAGTCAGTTTGGGTAACAGTCCAACTTCCACCATCTTGGCTCTGAGTCCAGAGTCAAAAGAGAGGTTGAGCAGCAGACGCAGCGTCAGATTCAATAGGTCTTCATGGTCACATGGTACCAAGCGGGCCAATCGCTCCACAGTATCCACCTCAGCCTGCCAACCAGACAAGAGAGAATGAGATTGGATGAAACTAATGAGTCTTGTGGGGAAATTCGGTCACTGCAGCAGCAGGCAAGCAGATAAGAGTAGAACAAAGAGAGAATAATGAAGATAATGCAACAAAACCAACTGAATCAGATGTCCACCATGACTCAGCATTGTTAACCCTGCTACTCTGCTGTTCCTCTAACTTTTCCTGTCTATCCATCCATCCATGATCTATCCATCTAGCTGTCCACCATCTCTCCTTACATCTGCTAGAACCAACATTTCAATTCCTTCATAAATCCTTAAGCTTTCTTTCTCCCCTCTTGCGTTACAGGAGGAGGAAATGTATCCCTCCCTCTCACCATATCGTTCTTGTTCTCCAGGAAGATGGACAGTTTTTTGAGGAAGGAAACCACTAGGACCAGCAGCTCCTCGTCGTCCCGTTCAAGAACTTTGACCAGCAGGCCGACAATGTTCTTATTCCGCATCTTCAGCTCCGTCCGAGTGTCCTCGGCAAGGTTCAGCAAGAGGTAGAGAGACACTGGGGGACACAGACAGAGAGAGAGAGTTTGACCATTTGGTCACATTTTCCCATTAGTAGTACCACTAAACTTTTTCTTTGGTTGCATCAGTGTGACCTAAAAACCCAGCCACGTCTCTGAAATGTTGATTCATGATTTTCCCATTTTTTGTGTTTCTGAAAGCTATTAAATAATGGACAGGAGAAATGTTTGGGGTGAAACACTGCCTCAAACTAATGCCGTTTAGAAAACTGAATGTAAATATGATTTGAAAGCCCAGTTTACCTCTGAGCAGCTGTTCCTGTTTACCCAGAAGGCCATGGTACTTCCTGAGGGCTTTTTCCTGGTCTCTTCGCAGGGAACCGTTCTCTGGCTCCGACTCACGTACACAACAGTGTTAAGGAAAACACACACACACACACTTCATCAGGGAACGTACAAACAGAATGCAAGACTGAATTAATATGATGGGAGGAAAGAAGAGAGAAAAGAAATAACTGACAGAGAAGACCGATAAAAGGATATAAGCCTTGTTCTTCTTCCGTAGTTCTTCCCGCCAAACGTCATGTCTCTTCAACTCGTGTTCCACCACGCTCATACACAACGCTCCTATCTTATAGTGACTCACCACTCCGTGAAACTGGGAGAAACTACAGGTTGAATGGCAGGTCATATTAAAGTCAGTAAAGTAATGTCATTCTATGTGTGTGCGCGTATGTGCGTGTGTGTTACCTGGAGAAACAGAAGAAGATGTAGATGATGATGGTAGCCAGGTCTACACTTAGTTTCCAGTCCTCCCTCAAAACTCTGGCTAAAGCACCTAGAACTGTCTCTACACACACACACACACACACACACACACAATTTTCAGACAACTGACTGGAGTTCTCAAGAGCTCATCCATGTTATTGTAAACAGGATATGCCATTGAAATGCACCTAGCTCATAATTGGAATACTTGAGTATACTCTCCATCTCATCACAATATTGATTCAACCTCTAGCCGGTTCATGAAAGCTTTTCAATCTGCTGAACAAAATCCCCTGGCAACAGTAAATGATACGTTCTACGTTTCCAGTTTGTTTGGAATAAATAGAAGAACTGGGTAGTTAGCATGAGCAGCGATAACCACTATGGCTGAACAGACAAAGAAAAGAGCGCCACCTACAGAAACGTCATCAATAGAAAATCTGCGTCACAGTACTGGACACACTGTTTGATTGACAGGTGATCTCTGGGAAGTGCAGTGCAGAAACACCACAGCAGGTAAAGTTACTGCGGTTAAACGAAGGCCATAACAGGTCGAGTGAAACCGTACCATTGTGCAGCAGCTCCTCCAGGTTATCAGGGTTGCGGGCAAGCTGCAGAACGAGGGCCGAGCCTCTGATCTTCTCTGGGACGCCTTCATACAGCAACTCAACGTACTCGTCTATTTTGGTTATACTGGCTTCCTCATTTAACTACGCACACACACACACACACACACACACACACACACACACACACACACGGTTACTACAGACTAAAACTATGCATGAAAAATGAACCATGATCCCTAATGCTTTCCTGTTTGCCATGATACTGATACACAGTGTGGCCCCTCCCACCGCTAGGAGTGGGGATAGTAACAAATATAGTGAGATGCAAATTAGCATATTATGATGTCATCTGATGAGCAACACTATGTGAGATGGAAATCATGTTAGAAAATGAATGAGTGAACATGTAGTGTTGTGTGTTACTACCTCCATTCCTTCAAACGGTGTGAGCTCTCTGGGTTTCACCACTCTCTTCTCTTTCCTCTCCACTGGCGGCACACAGAAACACATACAGCAAACATTAATTAGCATTAGTGCGTTCCATGGTAACTTGAAGTGTCGATCAAATTATTGAGCGACTTATAAGAACTTGACAAAAAGTTGAAAATCTCTATTTACTGGCACACATAAAATGAGAGTGTGGCCGCGAGTAGAAGGTGTATGTGTTAAAAAAGACAAGAGAGACATCAGACAAGTTATAAGTTTATAGTTCAAACTGAGAGATGTAGGTTGACAGCGTGAATGTACGGTGGCCCTGAAGTGCAAAACAAATTCCGTTTTCTGACTGACTTTGCACTTCAGGGCCACCGTATGAACGATTCAGTAGAATGCAGAATGCAGGACTCAGCTGATGTAGCCTCTGTGTACATTTTCTAGTGTTAACAATACACAACACTTCAAACTATTACAATCTAGAATTTTTTTTTTTTTTTTAAATGACACGGTAGACAGTTTGACTGAACTTTCACTTACTGGCCAAGCGGTAGTATCTTTGAAAATCAATCACTTTAAGGTGTGTTTTATTTTGGAGTTTGGGCGATTTTCCCGCTCAGTAAGCTAGGCCAGGAAGTAACGGTGATGTGACTGACCTTTTCCCTCTGCCGGGGGTGATTTCCTGTTCTGGAGGTAGTAGAGGAGCTGCTCCACCTGGGGCAGACGGGACGGAGGGATGAGTTTACACTCCTCCACCACCTTCCTGGCCAACGCTCCCACATCAGTACTGGGAGAAAGACTTTTCACACGGATACTGGAGGGAGGAAGAGGGGGAGACAAGAAAAGAAGAGAAAAGATGGGTGACTTTATCCTCCTCCACCGCTTTGCGTGGATACAAAATCCATGGTGTCAGGCTCCAGGGCAGGTAGGCCAGTGGTTCCCGATCCAATTCTCAAGTGAGGGAACGGGAAGGGAGGGAACGGTGGAGGTCAGAGAAAAGAAAGGAAGGATTGAGTAAGAAAGAAAGGAGTATACTCACATTTTTTGTCCCTCCTTGCGTTCCCCCAGCATGTGGTCTCCCGCCTCCCCCAGTATAGAGGCTTCCACCTCATACTGGACCACCAGAGCCTTCTCGGTGGGATGGACGTCCAAGCTGCCTGCCTTCACTTTGCTTGGGAGGAGAGGGTGAGGGGAGGTAGAGGTTTAGTTGTTGTAGTTTTAGTAAACAATAACTGTATATGTTTATTCTTTGTTTTTACGCCTTTTTGTGAAGCCCTTTGTAATCTCTTATTTTAGATAAATGCTGTAGAAATAACACTCCTATCCTGAGTGGCTTACACAATGAGCGAGCAGGTGGTTGGGGTCAGAGCCGGTCACTTACCGGGATTGAACCTGTGACCACTCCTTTATTGGATGGTCACTCTAATCACTAGGTCACCCTGCCTAATATTTTTATTAACATTATATTATTATTAAAATATGATTTAACTGTGGGGAGGAGGGAGAAAGAGGAAAAGGAGTGAGAGGGAGGAAGAGAAAGAAAAGGACAGAGAAACAAACACTTAAATAAAGTCATCCTACTATCCGTAATGTCAGAGGGAAACAGCGGACAACTTGATGGCGACACGCCCAGACCAGCTGCACATGAAAGCTCTGCTAATTAGCTGGCTGGCTAACACGGGCCAGGATGTTACCATTTGGTGCTGGATAAC
Source organism: Gephyroberyx darwinii (assembly GCA_900660455.1). Taxonomy (NCBI): domain Eukaryota; kingdom Metazoa; phylum Chordata; class Actinopteri; order Trachichthyiformes; family Trachichthyidae; genus Gephyroberyx; species Gephyroberyx darwinii. Next base: position 32,209 of record CABFOQ010023111.1, read on the forward strand.
TAGCCAGTTTAGTGTAATCTCCGATGTAAACTGGCGAGTTGAACGCCTTCGAAATGTACCGAGCTAATTAGCTGGCTAGTGGAGCTGTCATTGTTCCACACTAGCTAGCTAGCCGTAGTCTAGTCTCTGAGGTTAACGTTCGCTATAATGGAGAGCTGTATACAGAACTCCATTCAAAAAATCTGGCAGTTTAAAATGCCTTGCTTGTTGACAAAGGTATATCTCTATTAGAATGTGACTCAAGACCTTTTACGAACCCGAAGGGTCTTCTGGTATATTCGGCACACAAATAATACAAGAAGCAGCATCTTTATTTCAAGAAATTCCCACCTTTTAGAATTGGTTCCCACTGCTCGCCAACACCCACCACGGTGTCATTTTGATGGAAAAACATTGTGGGAGTAATGGACGACACAATTGTGAAACGTGAGATTTTATGGAAACAAGCGCTGTTTGGTCTATTATATCAATGCCGAACTGAAGAGGGGGCAATGGACAACCGTATAAGGTCTTAAGTCTTTTTGTACCAGGTACACGCGTTTGCCGATGAGCAAGGCAGCATTAAATTGCCAATAGTTTGACAAGACTTCGGCGTTTGATTCTCTCCATGAAGAGAACGGCACGTATCGGGGCTAACTATGACGGAACTTCAATAACAAACACTGCCAAACACGCCTAGGTAGCTGTTAAATGTCTAAATACACAGCTAATGTATCGATGCTGGTAGTTGCAGTATGCATTGTGTTGCAAGATGCATAGTAATTTCCTCTTTTTTTCTGAAAATGTAAATTGTTAATAAACCTAACTAGCTTAAATTATATAACGTTATAGTTCTGTTTTACCGTTTGAGATAGCGTGCGTCATCCTGCATCTTCTTCCGCTTTAATATGTTCCAGATCTGGAAATAACTTGATTAATTGTAATTATTCCCTCAAATCACGGCCAAATAAATATCAGTGTGCTGCTGTAATCTCTAGCACAACTATGAATCCACTAGCAGCAGATTGGACTACAAATATGGATTCGCCTCGTTCCGCTTCGTCTTCTTCATTTAGATTTGCGGCAGACTAGACGTGTCAGAGGCGTATTGCTGCCATCCTTTGACAAGGATGTCGGCCTATAATGATATCAGATCTTGCTTTTTGACTCTCCCATTTAAGTTCCATCAGTCTGAGCAAATCACCACCTCTTCATGTCCACAATCTTCTGCACTGATACAGGTGTCTTGCCTATATGTAACACTAAAGACATAATTGAATGTCTTTCTGTTTCATCGCCTGATTATGTTGAGTACCACGTTTCTTTTTGTCCCCAAAATAATGACACCATAACAAGTAAACTCTTCATTAATTGTTAATTAATTAATTAATTAATTAATTAATTGTATCAAACTATAAAATTTAAAAAAAATAAATTCAATTATATTGAATCATTGACCCACTTGAAGACACCTCTCCTGTATTGAATCACTAGCGACATACCAAGGTTCATACCGAACCGGTTTAAGAGATTCACATCCCTACTGAACGCAGAGAAACCACGTGGAATCAGTTTTTCCCCACAGCTATGAGTGGATCAGATCTGTTCCATGAAGAAGGTTTTTTTCATATTAAATACAGAAACAGAAAGAGAGATTTTTTTTGGTACAGACATTTATTGGAGAGCTGTGATTCTGGCCGACAAGCAGTAATTCAGCATAGACTTTCTCAAACCACATGGTTTATTCCTAATTGCTTTTTGTGTGTGTTGGTTGATAAGTTTACTAATGTATGGACGTCTATATTTATTTGTATATGTCTACACTTTCTCATTTCTCTCTGTGTATGTGTGTGTGCGTGACACGACTGGCATACTGTATTGTGAAGAGTATTAACTAATCAGCTCCATCAATCTCCTTCTCCATCCTCTTGCTCATCCTACTCCTTTTCCTCTTTCTGTCATCTTCCTCTCCTTTCTTCTGTCCTCCTCTCTTCTTCTTCCCCTTGCTCCTCTCCTCTCCTCCATCCCCACCTATTCCGATTCTCCCATCTTTTTCTCGACCTTTTCTTTTCCTCTCCTCTCCTTCCTCCTCCTACTCCACCTCCACCACCTCCCCTCCATCCTCGTCTTCGTCGGCGCACGCTGTGAAGTCCTTCTCAGGCAGGAGGCCGTACTCATTGAGAAACGCCTCCACGTCCGTAGCGAAGAAATCCTCACTGAGGTGTTGGGTGACAGACAGGAAGTTACCCAGCAACTCGCCACCCTTGTACACCAGCAGGGCAGGAAGAACCTGAAAAAATTTCAAGAAGCTTTTTTTTGGTAACACTTTAAAGAGGAATTCCGGTATTTTTAAACCTATGTGTACAAATTTGTCATTTATACTACAAAATAGGTACAAAAAGTTTTGGAATTGCTCCAGTAGATCGCCTCAGCCGGCAGTCGTGAAACGGGCTGCTATGGCTGCAACGTAATCTGCAGGGGCAAGTGTGCCAATCAAAGTACGTCCACTAAAAGTGCTTGTTTTTGCCACTGACAGACTCATATTTATGTGTATTATATTATATGTGTATTTATGTGTATTATATGTGTTATTGGAAGTGTCTGACAACTTTACAGAAAGGATCGCTACAGAGATAGACCTTTTTTTAACCAGAAACAGAAGTCGCTCAGGGAGAAGTCTCACTCTGAAATCTGAAAGATGAGGTGAGTTGTTGCAGGAAGAGGTTAAACAGGTTTCTGGTTAAACAAAGGTAATATAATATAGCTGCTGGAAAACAACCATGCACACATCCGCCATTTGAGACAATGTACTATGTAATGTAATTCTACTACTACTAACACCAATGCTACTTCTACTGCTACTACCACTACCCAGTTTCCCCACAGGGATCTTTCAAATTGAATCTTATTAACAACAACAATAATAACACTAATTATAATGTTAACAGATCCAACAGTTTACTAACCTCAGAGGCGAAGCGCTCGGCGGCACCCGTGGCCACAGCATCGATGCGACAGAACTTGACACCGGAATACTCTGCAGCCAGACAGTCCAGACACGAGTTCAACTCCTCACAGCCTGACAGAGGAGAGCATACGCCACTTTACGAGGTGCATTGTTGAAATAAGGGTTTTCAGAGGAGCAATCACTCAACATAGTGTATGCTAACGTGTACCAGCCCGACCTTTGACACCCTGCTCGTAGACGTGGACCACCACCAGAGTCAGCCGGTGTTCCTTCTCGATCACTTCCAGAAAGGCTTCGCCGTTCTCCAGCTCGTGCACCACGTCGAACGTGGGACCGAAACTCAGGCGCTCGTGCATTTCCTGCATACAGTGCTTCCTGTAGCGCTTCAAGCAACGCTCATCCTCCTCTTGGATCATTTCATACTCCTGGATACTCATCTGGGGCAGAGGGAGACGTGTAAATAAAGTTTAAATAAAGTTCATTGGTGTGTTACTGTGTCTTTTTGCTGTGTATACAATTCTGCTTGAATCTGTGTTTCTGTGTGTGTTCTTGTGTGTCCGTCCATGTTTCTGTCTATGTGTTGTGTGTGTATGTTTTTCTGTGTCAAAGTATATGAATGTTTCAGTCTGTTCGTCAGTGTGTGTATGTGTGTGTGTGTGTGTGTGTGTGTGTGTGCGCGCACGTCTACCTTTCTGTTGGGCCTTTCCTTGTCATCCTCTCGCGGACTGGACATTTGTCTGAGCAGCTCTTTCTTGCTCTGAGGGACACTCTCATCCACACTGTCCAACTTAAATCTCCGCCAGTCATTAATTACACCTTTAGGACCTACACACACACACACACACACACACACACACAGCCACAGAAAAATGTGATATTGGTATCAGTACTATTTCCAGCTTCAATGAACAGTTCACCCCCAAATGAAAATTCAGTCATTATCTACTCAGCCTCATGTCTGTGGAAACTCCACTCAAGTTCACACTATTGAGGGGTCATACACTTGGAATGTGCTACACAAACTGTTGGAGAAATTTGATGGACATTTTATGTTTTGAGGAGCTGTGTAAAGAGGGCCCCTTTAAGTATTTTGAGGGGTAGGTAATGACTGAATTTTCATTTTGAGGTGAACTATTCCTTTAAACAGTTCTCCTGTTATTAATGAACTCTTTAGGACTTACATAGATACATGAGCAGACGTGTAGATCCAAAAGAGGTAACGCACACCCATACACCCATACATGCACACAAACACACACACGTTGGGGATTTAAGTGACAAACATTTCAGTTGAGCATTGCACTCCACACTTCATTGTGGAAAGGCAATGCTGATGTTCACTCTGTCTTTGGCTCGGAGATGGTCGTTTCCCTTCCTCTGAGCAGTTTATTTTTTCTTGGAAAGTGTTGATGAGGTTTCTGTAGGTGGCGCTCTTTTCTTTGTGTGTTCAGCCATGGTGGCTATCGCTGCTCATGCTAACTACCCAGTTCTTCTTCAATCACTTCCTATGTGCCAGAGGATTTTTCCCTGGAAAGCTCTACCTGCTCCTTAGTGTTTAGAATAGCAAATGTAAAAGCTTTCATGAACTGGATTTGAATCACTATTGTGTGACATCAATTGGTAATAAACGGACATTTATTTATATGAAAACATCACAGATAATTACTTTATTACTATTACTTACTGCAGACTCTCAGACTTTAAGCAAGTCAGAGAGTCTGCAGGGTTTCGGAAGGAAATGCCAACGGGTGAGGAGTTTTTGTTCCAAAACGGTACGGACCAGAAAGTGATTTCTGAAAGGCAGAAATCTCTGCACCTGGTGAAGTAATCGTTGAGTCACTGGCATTGATCATCATGATGAACTGTGTCTCTGACCTGTGTGATTTGCAGGTAGCTCCTCTTCTTCCTGGACAGGGCTAGACATCCTTCTGGGAGCCTGCAATGCACAGAGGTAGGTCCATATATATATATAAATATATATATAAATATATATAATATACTAAGAGTGTTTTGGAGTAGAGACTAGGGCTAAAGACAAGACAGTTCACTGAGTCACAGTAACCTACATTTGGACACAAATCTACCTGATCAAGCAATTTACTTTTACTGAGAATGTTAGTGAATGGAGCTACAGACACACCACAACAAGCTTTTTCAACTAGCTGTCTCGTTCTAGCCTGGTTGTTTGGACTTTATTTACACACAGCCAGTTCTCCACTGGACCTCCAACATGGTGGTAGCTGTGGCTGCTCAGAGATTTGTGATACAACTACAAAGCCTGTATTAACTGCAGCTTCCTGGTGTAACATAATTACCCAACTCTGTCAAGCATCCAAACTTGAGTATCTGCAACATTGTATGTGCACATGTGCATGTGTCAATGCAGTGTACATGACACAGGTTGTCATAGCCACTTACTGTGAACCAGGGTGAAGCTGAATAATCAGATTATAGCAGGATTATCAGGAGTCTGACACACACACTTTCCTAGGACAGTTAGTTATGTGTATGGTGTGTGTGTGTGTGTGTGTGTGTGTGTGTGTTTTTGTGTTATTACAATGACATAATTTGCTAGCTAAGGCTGTCAAACTCTTTATTTGGAGTAATGTTATCAGTTCTGAACCAGAAAATGTACCCTTTTCCCGATTGGCCACAGACACAGGTTCAAGTTTTACCTCTCTAGTTTCTGATTTTGGGAGAGAGTAATGTATATCAATCAATTCAGGTATCTCCCTTTCATTCCTTCTCCCTTTCAGTGTGTGGCCATAAATCACAATTGTCCTATAAACCTTTTACAAAGCATTCCAGCTCCGTTGGCACAACAAGAACAATCTACTAGAGAATATCATGATGGAAAATAAAACATTCAAATGAATAATCCCTCTGGCTAAGGGCTAATTCCTAGTCCACCAGTAAAGTAAGTTTAGACTGTATGTCTGGCCTCATCTACTCCTCAGAGTGTCTTTCCCTTGCACCACTTTACGTCTTCACTCAAACTAAACCACAAGCTTACTAGGAAGGACACAAAATGGCAGCAGATAGAAGCTGTGTGATCAAGTGAAAGCAGCTCTTCAGTTGTCAGGGGACAAGTTGAGGAGGGATAAAAGAAAGCAGAAATGATGGCATGCTTCCTCCGTGTTAACTAGACATTTAGTAATGCATTTCAAAGCAAATGATCCACTTAATGTCCTTATCAAACATGTCAGAACAAATGATGTGTTGGGACAGTACACTTGCTGCCAAATAAAGTTCATTTTAATAAAGATCAAGCTTTATTAAATGCATTTATTTTTTAATGCATGCAGCATAATATAAAATGCATTTGTGTATGTTAATATGTTGAACAGTATGTCTATTTAAATATTTAACATGTGGATTTGATGCCAAATAAAACATTTAATAAATGCATTTTGGGTCATGAAACAGGTCATGGCAAGAAATGTCATCTAAATAAAAAAAATAAAAAAGTTTGGAGATGTTTTCCTGCAGGAAACACGATAGAACATCTACATGCTACTAAACTAGAAATGCAAAGGACTTCTTACCTTTGGGTCCTGAGTGAAATCAAAGTGTCTGACTGAATAGCAGGTCAGTTTCTTTCAGCCTATTTGTCTTTTCTATCTTTATTTCTGTCTGCCTGTCAGTCCGTCTGTGTGTGCACTGAGCAGTGAGTGTCAACATATGAAGATGTGAGTAAAGGGAAGGGAACATGAGTTTGAAAAAGGGAGGGGAGAGAGGAGAAGAGGGAATTAAGACGTATCTTCATCATCATCATCATCATCATCATCTTTATCACCACCACCACCACTGTAATATGATCACGTCTAAGAGGATTAGGTGTACTGCCAGGCTCAGTGTGGACAGGATGCGGATTAAAGCCCAAGTAATTTTCAATATTTCAATCAAATTGCAATTATCAATGTTGATAATCAATTTGGATTTGCTGCACTTCCGGCTCCGCCCCGATCGATTACATACTGAAGAAATACCGTCGCGAAAGTGCCTGAGATCTTCTTTAAAACCTCATCAGACACACCCCTTCTCCCCTCGAGAATTGGTGGCATCATATGATAACAATATACGAGGAAAGATTATTAGTGGCAAAAATATTTAGAGAGGGGCCCAATAAACAACTGAATGTCAGAGAATGAGCAGAGACATAGGAATTAATGAAAATTGTTGAATGATTTATAGAAGTTAATGACTTGGGTCTACTACACCTGGGATGAAATTAAAAAAAAGTAATAGCATTTTTTCAGACAAATGCATTCAAATAAAATAAAAAGTTTATATCATCCATACCTTTTCTTTTGGGAATGCATACAAATTATCCACCTATGGAAATTGGAAACCTCGCTCTCAGCAAATCTTACACTTAGAATTGACACCATTGCTCGTGTCTTGTGGCTTCTACGAGACACTAAATAAGCCAATATTTTGTCAACGTCACTGATTACGTCACCGATCTAAGTGGTTGCAAAATGACCGATGGGAATAATAGTAGAGACTGGCAAACACTCAACTTGCTATTAAGAAACTTTTTTATAGACTACCGTCAGAAAACTATGGATTTTAATGAAACTTTAGACGCCTCTGTTGGCAAGCTATTAGAAGAACCGACTGGATGGAGGACTTCATAGGAACGTCCCGTGTTTGCAGTGAACATTTTATATCAGGTACTGTCACTAATACAAGGTAATTTCTATATGCAGATATTAAGCAACATGTCGGCCGAGGATATATGGCATTAAATTAAGACGTAGGCTCAAATTCAGGAGTAAGCATTAACACAAGCCCTGTCGAAGACTGTCGAAAAAGCTTCAAGGCTACTACGTGTAGCTATCTAGGCTTTAGATTAAATTGTAAAACCTAACTGACGTTTATATCGTATCTGCCTCAAGAAAACACCAGGCCATCAACTTACCCAGCCATGCACGTGCAGTTCGCTGTCAGTATGTAATTGTGTGGCTTGTCGTCTTGTTCAGTCATTCTTCTGCCCCTGTCGCTGCTTGGCTTGGTACCTGTCCGTAGTACACAAATCGCTGACCAACATCTAGAATACAGTACGTCTTGTACATGACCACAAGTCTTGGATCACACACCCACTGACAGGAGGGAGAAGGGTCCTGGCAGGTTAGTTTTTTATCAGAAACGGTGCAAATATCTGCGTAAGATATTTTGTCTTGCAGAGAAATCATCGTAATATGTTTCCAATAAACTGCATAATCCTGTTATTTAAATAGCGGAAAGAAGGCTCCCTCGCTAAATCATTGAGAAATACATGTACTACATATTGTGAAAATGGAAGAAAACTCTGCCACAGAAAAACATTATCCAATTTATCCAGGTTGTGTGCCAGTTAACAACTCGCTTTCTTCTCCCTGGCTCGCGGACATGCACACGCACTACACGATCTTATGTTAAAACGCAAATAAACTACACAGTTTATTTAATCGAAATCGCAGTGTGGACAGAGACAGATGAGGGATGGATGCTGGGGGAGGAACCCTTTGGTTTGTGTGTGTGTGTGTGTGTGTGTGTGTGTGTGTGTGTGTGTGTGTGTGTGTGTGTGTGTGTGTGTGTGTGTGTGTGTGTGTGTGTGTGTGTGTGTGTGTGTGTGTGTGTGTGTGTGTGTGTGTGTGTGAGTGAGTGAGTGAGTGTGTGAGTGTGTGAGTGAGTGAGTGAGTGTAGGCTGGCAGCGGTGTGTGAATGTAAGTGAATTTGGGATGGGAGTATGTAAATATAAAAGTGTGTGCTGTGACTGTTGTCGATGTCTTGGTGGTGTAATGGTTAGATTAGTTGGACTGTTTTTCACCTAACTACTTTGGTACGTGTATTCATTAACTAACTAAGTAACTAAGTAACGAACTAACCAACTAACAATAGCTTCACTCCCCTCTTCCAAAAGTAGGTTCTTACAGAATATACAGGTTTAAGTTGGATGTATTATGGCTGTCTAGGCTATACAACACAAGACAAGCAGAGAAGGAAAAAAAAAGTTGTTTCCGCCCGGTTTCGAACCGGGGACCTTTCGCGTGTGAGGCGAACGTGATAACCACTACACTACGGAAACTGAACTGGTAAGGGTCTTGACGCTAGAGAATATATTGCCAGCAGGCATGACATATTTCTCAACATTAAATATATTTGGCACGTGCTTTTTATCAATTCCTCATGAAAGAAAAAAATATTTTCCTGATTCCAGCTGTGGGTACTGCCACCTACTGAACCATCCAAAAGGTGGATGCGTTGGCCGGGAATCCAATCCGGGTCAACTCGCCCCCCGCGCGCGCCGGGAACCGAGAATTCTTTAGCTAAAACTCCCTAAACCAAATCCCATTCATTCTCTATGGTAGTTCTAAAACACTACGGATGTAATATATTTCTGACCACAACATGGACGTCAACGGACTCGTGGCGCTATTTCGAATTCTGCCTGTGGAAAAAAAAGAGAGAGCAAGTAGGGGAAGAAACAAAGAAGAAACAAGAATAAAAAACATTGAAAAAGAAAAAACAGGGAGATACATTGGGTGTGTCCTATTCAAATAGAATCAATAAATGTTCTATAGAGATATTTAATTCTTGTTTCTATACTCTGCTGTACTATATTCTACTGGACAATATTTTCTATTTTGTTTTCTTCCCTGGGAAGGTCTGTTTCAGAAGGGGGGCCTTAGGCTTGTTGAAGCAGGATCCATCTGAGGCAGCAAAGAAGATCAAAAATGACCGCTCTTTGCAAGATCGTTCAGCACCAGTCAAAGAGGACGTGGTCAGGAGAAATGCTCATGCTGTCGTCTTCCACAGGAGAGGAGACTAGACTGACCCATGATGAAGTACTGGGGGAATACATCCTCCAGTTTGGAAAGTACAAAGGGAAGAGCTTCAGATGGCTCCTGGAAAATGATGTAGGGTATACCATCTACCTCATCAGAAAAGTGGAGGAAGAGACAAAGGCTGGCACATTTACAGCAAAGATAGCCTGTTGTCTTTCCTGGGATATGCCAGCAGCTTCAACGAAATTAAGGACCTGCTGGCCTACGAAGCAAAAAGACAGACTCCACAAGCAGCTGTCATATCTGAAGGAGACAACTTGGTGGGATTTGGACGTTGGGCCAAGAGCACCTGGAGAGAAGTGTGGGAGAACAGGGCTGACAGCTATGCATTTTTTTCATTATGGCCAAGAAATGTGCTCCAGGTACCCAGGCGCTCAAGGTGCAGAGGTACCTGCTCCAACACCAGGAGTAAGCTGCTGCCACACCACCCCCTTCTACCAAGATTTCTGAAGAACTAGGTCAGTTGATGGAATATATTCACATACAACACACAATACATAACAACTTAGTTAATGTATTTGTTGCATATTTTAGTTATGGATGATGACGCAGAGTTGGAGACAGCAATGCTGGGTTTATCACCCTCAAAGTTGGAGACCCAGTCATGTGAGTAAATTAAGGTTTTGTTTACATAAAATTGATGTTTTGATTGATGACCTCATAGATCCATCATTAATTGTTCATGAGTGATGATGATGATGAACATATCCTCTTATCAATTTTTGAATTTTTGTTTATTTAATATTCCTATAGGTTCAGCACCACCAGCTGTCACAGGAGCTCCAGTTGTGTCTACAGGCAGAGGTTTTTCTCTATCAGCTTTGAGGAACTGTTCCCTGATGATTGATAGTTTTTTACCATTGTTATCTTGTCTGTGTTCTGGATGTGTGTTCATGTTCCATTGTTTTCTTGTGTTCGGCTAAGACAAAAGGATCTTACTGTGTCAAACATCTGGTAATGGAATGGTGAGTTCATAGTTTATATTTCTGGAGTATAGTGTTTATTATGAAGTATAGTGATAATATCAGGGAGGGAGAGTAACTCTGATTTCCGCCTGCAATCCTGAGCAGTCCAGAGGTAACAGTGTCCAAACCAGGAGACACTTTCATGCCTTTGCCTGCTGCCTCCTTATATGGTAAACATCATTACACCCTGTGCACGTTTTTCTTAATTTTATATATAGTGGCTGGTGTATCCAATCGGATAAAAATCACATTGCTCCTCACCTTGGGCCTCATTTGTAAAGGTTGCTATGCACAAAAAGTGGCGTAAACAGGGTTGAAATGTGCGTACGCATCTTTCACAGCAAATGTCGGGAAAGACATTTGCTGTAGAAAAAATGTAGAAAAAGGTGCGCATTTCTATGCATCCTTTCACCCATGCGTAGAGCTCACGCACACCACATATCACTACATTTCGTAATGTATAGGCCTACCTCTAATTGTGGATATATATTTATCATTATTATTATAATTATTATAATTATTATTATTATTATTAAGGTGTTCCCGATTATTAGGGCTTGTGCAGTTCTCCACAATGTGGCACAGCGCAATGCTGTTCCTGCACCCGCTGACATTGTGCCAGATGACATGGCCCAGGATCACCCTATAAATGATGAACAAGCTTTACGTGCATTACATAATGAACGAAATGTGTAATACATTACACATTTCACGAAGTACATTTTTTAGGTTGTGAACTTCTCTGGTTAAATTTTCTACTGCAGTAATAATGTCCCTCTGTGATTGCAGCGCAGCATCAGTGAGGACGTGGCCACTTGCACGGCTGGGGCCTGGCTGACTGGACACTGTGG
>CABFOQ010023124.1:0-10541 GCA_900660455.1 Gephyroberyx darwinii
CATTTCCATCGTGTCCCTAAAAGTGCGTGATCAAATGCAAATGCAAATGCAATGGCCTGGGGGCGGGGTTTCGCTCATCGCATTTGAATATTGTCCACAGTACAGCATAGTAGAGCAGGTTAAGTCTTTGAAAATGAAATGTCAAGTGCTGTTTTCATTTTAATTTTCCAATTGTTAGAAAATTGCATTTTCATTTTCATTTTGTCCCCAAAAGAGCGTGATGATATGAAAATGTAAATGCAATAGACTGGGGGCGCTGTTTCACGTATTGCATTTGGATATTGTCCATTGTAGAGCAGGTTAAGTCTTTGAAAATGAAATGTGAAACAGCCTTTCCATTTCATTTTAATATGGTCCTAGAACGCCCATAGGAGTATGTGAAAATGAAAATGAAAATTGGATTATTACATTTTCATTTGAATTTTGACTCAAATAACACATACAAAGGTGGAAAGTGATAATGCTGTTGTGGAATTGCATTTTCATCTTCAAGTTTACATTATCATTTGAATTAAGTCCTTCATGGGCTTCCATACTAGACTACCCAGCATCCTTTCGATACAAACAAGGCACAACTTCCAAGTTTGCAGGGAACTTTCCATGTAAAGATAACATGACAAAATCTATTGCTTTGTTTAGTTCAGTAGTTCCCGATCCAGTCCTCAAGGTACCCCCTTTGTCCTGCAGGTTTTAGCTCCAGCTCTACTCAGGCACACCTGAACCAATTAGAGGCTCCACGTTTTCATGATACCTTAATTGGTTCAGGTGTGCCTGAGTACAGCTGGAGCTAAAGGACAACGGATAATTGAGGACTGTATTGGGAGCCACTGGTTTAGTTGACTTGTCCCTCCCTTGTCTATATAAAATCGCGCTAGCCACCTAGCCGCTAGTGAACCAGTGGGCGGTCTTTGGTGGCAAAGGTAGAGCTAGAGAGCTGCTTGGTGACAGATAGCTGTACACATCGGCTTTGTTGTAGCGCTGGGCAGCTCTGTGGGGAATGAGGCTGTATAAATGTCTGGCTGGTGGAGAGAGGCTGTCAGACAGTTGTCGACATCGGTTTCCTCTCTCATCTGGTATCATGCACCTCTAAATGACTGGATACACATCAGAACAGAACTGTCGGGAACAAGTGAATTACTTTTATTACTAATTACTCCCCGCGAACAGTACTTTATTACATTATTTGTAATATTACTTTTCTGTTACACCGCCAAAACTGGCGACTGCATTCTCTCTTACCCTCAAAAATAAGCGTTGAGGTCCAGTGTTCTTGTCATCCTTTCACTCAATAAAATCAATAAAGTAAAAGCCTGATAAAAGTTGAGAATATTTACACTGAGAAAAAGTAATCTTCACTCCTCATCTAAGCAGTGTCAAATAAAAGGATGGTGGCTAATTGTGACAAAAACATCTTCAATTCAATAATTACAGGGAGTGATAAAAACACTTTCGTTTGTTACTGCTATATTATTACTTAAATTGAAACAATAAGTTGTTACACTACACATTGCTAGGAAATGTAATAATATTACTGTCACTGGGTTAGGCGTTACCACCCACACTGCTGGTGAATGCCAGATACTGTAGAGTCAATAGAGGCAAACGGTTGTCATACCTGACATGGAAAGACTCTGAGCCTACTGTGCAATTTTATGGTACTTTGTAGTAGTTACAGGGCTGGAAACTATGATTTTGTGCGCTGGCCGCAGTGGCAGCCACTTTCTTTATGATTGCTGGACAAAGTGGAAGGTAGAGTATAAAAACTCAACCGGCTACAGCCAAGATTTACCAGGATTGTGCTGGTAAATCCTGGCTTTTTAGGTCAGGATTTGTTTCTCCATCTTTGCTCTTAACCAGGTTATTGCAATTATTAGTGTCTACCCACCATGCTGTAGAATGGAATTAATTAGAAAATGAAAATAAAACCCCTTTTACTCCCGAACCTGGATTTAACACCACTGTTGTCTGGTGGCTGGTGTCTATTTACCGTTCCCACACTAGATAAATAATTCCCCTTTATATAGATGAACATTTCTTAATGATGTGTTGGAACCTAAAATGAATCTGCTTTATGAAGCTTCACTTCATCTCTCTTTTTTAGCTCCTCTTGGTAGATTTTTAACTCCTCCTTCCCTCTTTCTCTCTTTGTCTTGTCGCTTTACCAATCTCTATACTGTATAGTCTTGCTGTCAATCCACTCTGCAAAATGATGAATGGATGACTCGCGATGAAACACACGCACTCACATATACACAGTAGACAGACAGACAGACAGACAGACAGTAGAGAGTTATAAATGAACATACACACAGCTTACATATTGTAAATATTGATGAACTAACTGACATGAACACACACACACACACACACACATTGTGGACTATAAATTATTCTTAAAGTGAAACACACACACAGAGAATATTGATACATGTTTGATGCGTCATGAGGCTCAATAGGGGAGTAGTTATGAGCTGGGACTCATTAAGTTGGTGAGTGAGTGACTGCATAATTTTCTGTGTGTTAGCAGCTCTATTTCTTATCTCTGTTACAGGCATATCATCAATTTGAAGATGAAACACAATGCCAGAAACATAAGCGCATGCAGGATTAACACATGCACATGTAAAATGAACAGAATTAGCCAGATAACTGTGAACGATTTGGCTATATCTTGGTATTTTATATTTGAATCCAACTACACTTTAGATGTAGGGATATGATCAGTGTTGGTTTTTTAACTTGCTAACTTGCTAATTCTGCTTTCTGAAGCTAGCTGGCATCTGTTTTACATTAGCTACTTGGCAGAAAAACAAGCTACTTATTGCTAGCTAGCTACCCAGCAAACAGCAGAGCATTGGCCCTGTGCCAGCTGACAGTTTGTCATGCATTGGCCCCAAATGGGCAGCCCACACCATAACCACTGTGGACTAACCCACACAAATCCATTGTGCGGAGCCCATGTAAAACCCCAAATAGCCCTGCAATTATAATTTATATTTATATTTAAGTATTCACATTTTCTACTTTGGTCAAATGAGAGGTTGGAAACTATAATAAAACTGTTTGGTTGAAAGGGCTTTCTGGTGACATATACTGTCTCAGACGGTTTCTGTTTTTCAGGACATCAATGAAACTTTTCTTCATGCTCAGTAAGTATGCTCAGTATGTTCAAAAGTGGAGTTGTTACCTTAAAAGACAAAGTAATGTATAGCTACAAGAAAATCTTTTATTTTGCCTGGCTTACATTACATTAATAAACATTAATTGAGCTAACATTAGATGGCAATGATCAAGATGTTCAACAGGTTACAACAGGTACGTTGTGTACATTGAGGTGGATAGAAAGCAAGGTTTAAAATTTTCTTTACTGTTTAAATCGTGTCATCCCTTCAAGACCAGGAGTTGCAAAATGTTGACTAAACTCTCCCACTTTGACAAAACACATATTTGGACGTGTGTATGTATCATAAATTTACCAGTTAAGGGCATTACATAGGGTGTTTACCCTTATATTTCTCTAGCATGTCCGGATCAAAAGTTACCAAGGTTAATGTGTTACATATTTTGGGTGAATCTACTCAAATTTTGCCTCTTAAACCATGTATTCATATTATGGGAAACTCTATATCATTCTTTTCAGCATTTTATGACAAGTAAATAAATAGTAATAACACAAAAATAAAATTTGTAATTAATGTCAAACTAAAGATGGCTGACGAAATCCATTATGGTTGCATTGCTTTAATGAGCAAGGCATTCTTCCTGGCATCATCAAGCTTCTGGTTCTTCTGTGACAGCTATAGACAACTAGGCTTGTTTTGCCATCCCGATACCGTTGTCTTGTGATTGTGAGACTAATGGTTTGGAGCCCAGCAGGTTGTCCATGATGTACATGTCACTTTATTCAATCATGATGCCCTCTGGAACTATGCTAGGCAATCTTTTGATGAGAACCAGAGGGCCTCCTAGCCCTCTCCCCCAGCAGGGTGGAAGCCTACCTCTGAAGCACTGTAAGCAGTTCTGTGCTCATTAGCTCAACAGCGAGCTGAGTGAAGGAATTCTCTTTGGTTCTACTCCCTGAAACACCTTTTGCTATGAGCTCGTTCTCTACAGGTGCTACCTCAAACACAGGGTTGAAGCTTCATGGCAGCAGCTCCATCACTGGTCCAGATCTGTGTTGTGTTGACAGCATCCTTTTGAAGATTTTTGTTCAGATCCATTGCCTGGCATCTTCACGATCCTCTCAAATGGCTCCATGATGTCACCCTATATATCACCCTGAATTCTGCCCTGTACAATGGCTCCTTCATGTCAAACAAGATGGTTTTTGGTCCAACCTTTGGAGGAAGACCTCTCACATGTCATGCGTTCCTGCTGAACCACGCTGTGTGAAGAGGGCTGCAGCTGGTCATACATACTACGTGTCCCAGGCTCCTCAGAGTGCAGGCTGTTTGGATTGCTTCCCTCAGTGTAAGTCACATCCAGAACACGGCTGGCTGCATATTCACAAGGAGATGCATCCGGTAGGAAAATATTCCCATTTCCACCAGCTGCTCACACTGCCTTGCTGGAAGACATAAAGGAAAAAGCAGGAAAAACATGTCTGAGATTTTGCACTGAGTAATCAAGATCTGTCATCATTGAATTGATGAGGTTATAGAACCTCATCAATTCAAAGCGCTTTGCTTTTTCTTTTAAAGTCCAATGCAACACATTTTAAGGATTCACATATATTATTTTGTACTGCTGGACAGTTCTGTCAGCATTTGTAAATATGTATCACTCTTTTCTACCATATTGTTATGATAAAATACTACATTGTCGTATACCTAGTCAACCCTGGGATGGTGGTAGACAGGAGTTCTTTCCTAAACTGGGCCAGGCGATGATTAAAGACTCAAGATGTCTGACTCAGCTGCATGGTCTGACATCAGTGCCTTGATAGTGGCAATCAGCACGCACAGACATGCCCATCCTCCTCTGATAAAGCTATGGCTGCTGCTAAACCTTCTTCACTGTCCCTGAAAGCAGCAAGGTAGGTCTCAGCATCACCACCAGCAACCTACTTGAGCCCTAACGTCAAGTGATCAACTGATATTTGTACTTATTCAAGATTTAATCACCCCAGAATTTCTCTCGCACCGCCCACAATCACTCAGAATACAGCGACTCATCAACCGAATCGCTCACTGTGTGAACCCTGTAAGGGTTTTCTGTGCACAGTCAGAATCCATTTTATGTGAATAAATCAGTATGATGGGAAAACCAGATCCAAAAATGACCGGAGTTATGCTTTATAGGGTAATTCCAGTATTTTTAGACCTGGGTCCTATTTGTACATATTTTGGGGTCTAAATGACTAATAGGTACACAAAGTTTTGGAATTGCTCCAGTAGATTGATCAACTGGCAGTCGCGAAACGGGCTGCAATGGCTGCAACGTAATCTATTGGGGCCACTGCGCCCGATCAACATACGTCCACTAAAAGTGCTTGTTTTTGCTACTGACAGGCTCAGATTGTTATTCGAAGTGTCTGACAACATTACGGAAAGGATCCCTACAGAGATAGACCTTTGTTTAACCAGAAACCTTTGTTTAACCTCTTCCTGCAACAACTCACCTCTCACGAGATTTCAGAGCAAGACTTCTCCTTGAGCGAGACTTCTGTTTCTGGTTAAACAAAGGTCTATCTCTGTAGGCAAGCAGCGGGAAGACAAAAAGGCCAGAAGGTGACACCCCAGTTAGCAGCTGTCATATTAGTGCTTTAGATTAGTGCCAATCTAGAGGCTGCCAAATTGGCTTTACTGTAATAAGACATTTAACTGACTATAGCTTATAAGCAAAACACCTGGAGCCATTTCAGTGAGTGTTACTGAATAACAATGTGATGGAAAGTGACTGGCATTTCCAGATCTGCTTTTTTATGCAGAATGCCTCAAGTGTTATTATTAGTAATAGTTACATGTCTGGTTGTTGAATGTATACACGGCACACTGGTGTCTGGACCTTTTTTTAGTTTATTTCCAGGTAAAAAACAGAATCACTGTAGGCTTAAAGTAGCTACATATGCCTCTGTAAAAATCACAACTTTTAAAGATGCAAGGGTTTGGGGGTACAATGCTTAATCTCCTCGACAAAAAAATTTAAATTAAAGTGATTGGATTTATCAATAAGTCTCTATGACACCGTCGCTCACACACACACATCAAAGTGCACTGTGCAGACATACACAAAATCACACACACACGGTTCATGGTTGGCTGGCTTGAAACCCGTTTGTAGCAGAGAGACGAGACAGAAATGGGTAGTGCGAGAATTGGAAAGACAGAGATGAGAAGAGAGAGAGAGCATGTGTTTGGCAGACAGGTAAAGAGAAAAAGTATAGACAGAGAAAAAAGAAAAGAGGCAGAGAAATAGGAAGAGAGGGTGAGAGAGGTAGAGAACGGTAGAGCGAGATGATGGATGAAAAGCTGCTCCCTGCTGACTCATACAGGAGGAAGTCGTGAGGTTAAACTACAAACACATAGACTTGCGCTAATTACACTAATGGGGATCCATGTTAATTGAGGCAGGTAATTAATCAGGATTTGAATTTAATAATCCAGTTGGACCACTAAATCAATCACCAACGCACATATACCCACACAACCGTTTTCTGCACCTGCTACAAGAGGGTATTACAAGGTACATTACACAAACACACAACAAGCCACATGAAAACACACAGCGCTAACATACTATCCCGCAAATAACGCAATTAAATCTGAGCACGTTAGTTTTTAAAGTGCCACAGCAACCTTTCAAATGAACTATTACAAGCACATGAAAGTGTAAGGAAGGAATATTAAATCATGGTCATGATAAGCAGAATAATTCTCAGAGACAAACCCATAATAACCTACCTAATTTATATGCTGTGTTATAATGCTTTATCAAGCAGTGAAGCGGGTCTTCGAAGTTTTAGGATGGATTTCTGTTTTAACCTCTTGCTAAAAACTACTTTCAAAACATACCAAACAACATAAAAAGCTGTAAAAAAAAAAACAATACACTTTTAACTGATAACTTCTTTCTTTTATTATGCTAAATCAATATTGTTGGTTTGTTTGTTTGTTTGCTGGGTTTCTTTATGAGCCAGTAGTGTCAATTGTCCTTTTGGCTTTAATGTGATGGTATATGAACTGCAAGGGTGAAAATAATGAAATGCGCTTGTGTAATTGTAAAAAAAAATAATAATAATATTTTGTGAGTTTACTTTAACTTTGGCATGTTTTGAATTAAATGGTATACTTCACTACATTTTAAATTGCATCCATTACAATTTTGTTGGCTGTTATAACATGATAATGTTAAGTCAATAAAATGAAATGCTCAAATGTATCCATGATAGTAGCTTAGTTAACATCCATCCAGCTACAGGATTACTGGTTGTTGTCTAGCTAGTTTGCTAGCTGTGCTAGCTAGTTGTACTGCTAGCAGCAAAGGAAACAATGTAGCACTGTTTTTGTGTTGATTAATGCTCAATAAATTCAACAAACTGATTCTTTACTTTGTTTATGCACTTTTGTTATGCAAAGGTTTTCAATTAAAGAATGTAGTTTGTACTCAGTTGTCTTCCTTTTTGCATTACATTCATATGTCCATTTTGTTTTGTTCTTTGTTTTTTCCAAAGCAACTCAGTAACTTTTGGACGAGGATTACGTTTTACATGAACGGCTTTTCAATTTTTCCAGTAATTTTACTTCTACTTAGGTGACATTCCGGCGAAGTAACAGTACTTCTTCCTTTAATATGATATTTTGGTACTCTATCCACACCAATGAACTGCCACTTATTTTGAAGCTAATGGTGTTTAAAATTGTATGTTTGTGATAATATTATCTTTGCTTGGTAATATTTCTGTTCAGCCGAGTGAGCTTTAATGGCCATGGCATTGAAAAATGTACTATAGCTGACGGTAATGTTGATATAATCATTTTCTTTTTTCTTTTTTTCTAGCACTTTGTCAAGAAAGGTGCTATACAAATGCAGATGAAGATGTTGTTAGTATTTTAAATGATGGTAATTTTAAGTTGAGTCAGTGTGTGACTCAGTGGTGTCTTCTATGTGGATCTGTATTGAGCTCCAAAGGTATTCAGAAATTAACTATTCATACTATTCAACTATGATAAACTGTTTGATGTTGCGGTTCTGTACTCTTATTAGTTTGGATGCTGAATGTCACAGTGTCTAGATTTGTAGCTATCTCAGATTCCAGTAGTCAAAATATAGCCCTCAACGTACAACATAATACGATTACAAAATGAAAACATGTTAATGTTCAGCTGGCCAAATACATTTGATGCTCACTAGTTAAATTTGTCACAATTTTAAGTTTATTTATGCTTCAGTATGTCTCTACCTATCGAATGTAGATTAGAGCTGTTGCCCTTATCTATCGAAGCCTCTAGCTTCTAGCGTTTGGAAAGGGTTAGGTTTCCATGTTGACCAATACTGATTAAGTTCCCAAGATCTGAGGAACAATACACGGGAACTTGTTTTATGGTGGATTTGCAAGGTTTTTGCATTTGTTCAACCCAAGATTTAGATAAGCTACTATCCTGTAAAAAGGGCCAACGTTTGTTTTAATTTCATTCTGTCACTTTGCAAGAGTAGGTGACAATTTCTTCAAATGGTGGATATCTTCATTTTATCTTTTTATATATGTAGCAGTTATAAAAAAAAAAAATTATTGAAAAAAGACATTGAAAATGTACCAAAACACTGATAAAGCTTGTTAATTTTTGTTAATGTGTAGCGCTGCTTCTGCCTAACATCATGGCTCTCCATCTCTCATTCTTTCTCTTGCTTTAAGGCTGGCAGGGATGAATGAAAGATGAAGGTATCAAAACCATTTGAGAGTGTTGCTATTGAGTCATTACACACCTTGTCAGTAAATGCAACTTTGGAAAGAAACTTGACAGCAAAATGTCATAATCAATGTTGTAAAAATGCCTGTGAGAGTTGCTCACTATGTATTTCACAGGTTGACAAAGGCTTATTAAATTGACAATGATGTCATGCTGAATCTCTGTGTAAAAATGCAGCTCAGTCAAAATCAGAAGGAATTTGACATTGTAGAGACAAACTGACTACATAGTTATTCTGTTAACCCTACCTGACTGAAACAAAGTATAGCCTATATTAGTTTGCGAGCAGTATTCTATTTAATCTGCCTCACATTGCAGGGCTTGAGAGGGCTTTGGCACCAAAACACAACATACATACAAGCTTCATACTAAAGTAGAGCTGTCGTACCTGAAAATGTCAGTTGTTGAAATTACTATTACTACTATTAAGATCACCAGAGGATGATTGTAATAGGGTCCCATCTGGGGGCCCATCTTATCTCCTTCCTTCCTCCTGGGTCCCAAATTTAGGCCCTGAACTTGATTTGTCTTTGTTTTGATCGTGCTACCCTTTTCACTTTGGTACATATAGATCTCAGAATCAACATTAGATCAGGAGTCGCTGAACACTGCCGTTTGCTGTAATCAGATACAATGCCACATGCTGACTCTACTTTTCTGTCCGGTAGTCTGAAAAAATCCCCACTTCTAATGCACATACAGCTGAAGGGGGGGAAAAAGGCTTCAATACCAAGGAGGCAGGTGGTGTTAGAGGTGGAATAATAAGAAAGTCTGTTAAAAAAATAAAGTTCAACACTGGGTGGAGTGTTGCTTTAAGGCCATTCAAACCCTGTGTGTGTGTGTGCATGCTACCAGCTCTGCATGGGGAAGTGTTACCCAGTTATAACCTCACAGTTTGTCACTTCTTGTAAGCCTTTAAGAGCCAAGAGATCACACGTATGAACACGGACACACCGCCGCAAAAAAACTGATGCAATGATTTTCATGTTCTTATGAAAGCCATTAGCGGTTGCATGTGTACACCGCATGTCATGCATACTCATGAACTGAACCACGCGAAAGTAAAACACGCACGGCAACTAACTCAAACACATGCACTTACAGTACACACACACACACAAAGATGTTATGCTACACTACACAATGTTCCGGTGACAGAAAGGGACGTTTGAGAAGTTACTGGGAGCCATGTTGTCACCATTGATAAATCACTTAAAGCACGCTTGCCTTTGTGTATTTACTGTGTGTGTGTGTGTGTGTGTCTTCTCTTTTTAAGATATGTGAGTTGGCACATTAAGGTATATACAGGACACACAGCAACATAAAACAATCATTGGCCACATAAAACAATAAAGAGAGCGAGAGAGAGAACAGACAGATGTAATAGATTCAGGGCCACAGCAGGGGTGGATGTCAGGGAGAGATTAAAGATCACACACACACACACACACACACAGTCATGTAAATGCAAATGTGAAACATACAGTCTAACTGAAACTCAAGCATACACACGGCAGAAATATCACGTATGCATGTTGTCAAGTTGTGTGACTAGTGTGTGTTCGCGTGTCTTGTCGCCCTCAATCTCCTTTCCTCACTTGAACCAATCAATAATACACCAACCACCCAATC
>CABFOQ010023126.1:5916-16376 GCA_900660455.1 Gephyroberyx darwinii
TGGCAGTGGCTCCTATACGTAGCACTGTTCACTCACAGGACATTTCACTTCTTCAATTTCCATTCCAGGAAATTGGCCTAAAAGCTCCACATAGAAAAAAAAAAGACCCCCCCCCCACTTCTGTGGCACTGTCAATAATTATTGATGTTAATTATCATGATGATTAGCAGAATGTGTTTATAGCTGTGTTGGCAGGTATGCAGAGTAAAGACGGGGCTGATGGGACAGACCACAGGGGGGACTTCTCTTGTTGACAGCGTAGAGTTGAAGTGACAGCCAATAAGGAGGCAATCTACTTCATGAAAATCTAATTATGTGATGAATGGCGCAATGTATAGACTCTGGCACAGTGACATTGCACTCCCACCTGTGAAAATACTAGGTGGAATAATTGTTTACATTGGGGGGGGTCTACTTTATTGATATAATGCAGGCAGTCATGTGTTTCTCGAGTTCGTATCTTTAGTAGGTTATCCATAAACAGCTGCCTCCTATCCCCTATACACACACACACACACGTGAATGCAAAGATACTCTGTGAAGATGTAATTCCACCATCTTAAAATTCACACAACCAAATTATCTCCACTGAGAGAGATTTACAACAATAGTGCCAATCAAACAAGGTTGCAGAGCTCTTTTCTGGAGAAGATTGACGAGCAAAACTCACATCATTACTCCTTACGAATCCCTCACCTGCTTAACATTTACTGTACTTTCTGCTGAAGCCCCCGCTATACTTGCTGCTAATGGCTTCCAGACGCCATCTTTGGCCAAAGCACATCACTGTGATTGAGTGAGAATTCTCTCCTTGGCAGCTCTAAACTGTGACCAACTTTCTGCTAAGCAACGTCTGTAGGTTTTAAAGTAAGAGAGATACCAGTGCGCCTGGGTTTTTCAGAGAGAGAGTGTGCATAACAATGGTTTCAGATCGAGCCCTTTCAGCTCAACTTGAAACCGTGAAATCAGGGGGCTGGTCCTCACACCCTCCCACAGTGGGAAAGTTAAACCTTGTAAGGGCTTTTACCTTCAGGATCAAGGCCGAATCTCCTGTGGTCTCAAGCATAACAAAGTGGGTTCCCCCCATGAGCACCCCAGTTCTATGCAGTTTTAAATTGTATTAGCTCTGCAATTGTTGGCAACTTACCATCGAAAAAAAGAACGCCAGGCTTCCTGAAAAAGGCTGTCTGATAGTGTAGCATATCAAAATGACAAATTTGAATGCTTGGTTTAGAAGTAGGTGAGCGAGACGGCGCACAGCATATGGCACCGCGTGTACAAACCTGGCAACAAGCAACAGATTAACAATGAATATTTCCCCCAGAATGAAACAAACCCCTCAAACAGGACCATTAAAAAGGGGTGCCAAGTGTAACCTTCACTTTTATGCGCCCATGGGAGTGAGACGAGACAAGAGACAGGGACTTTTTGATTCTTTTAGCTGCGGTTGGAAGGAGACTGAACATGCATCCACCCTTTCCCATATGGCGTATGGTATCTGGGTGCAGATCGAAGGAAGAGACAGAAAAAAATAAATAAAAAGAGTCCCATATGTGTGTCTGTTTCTCTTCATTAGCTCCCAGCCAAACAGAAGTACCTCCTCAGCAGCTTGATTGAAATTAATATAAAAAATGTCAAAAAACAACAACTATGCAGCTCATTTACACAAGGACCTGACATCTCAAACTCAATGTACTTGGAGATTTGAACATTGCACAAATATATAAGATGCTTCGACAGAGTTTTAAAGATGCATCCCAAAAAAAATCCCCTCCATTCGTTCATTGAAGAACATTGCCACTGACGTGAAGTAAAACAAGTCAATGATGTGACATGGAAAAAGACAACGTAAGGGTGTGTGACACCAGTCAAACAGCTTGGCTTCGGATCATACTGTAGGCGAGCGTCACGCAGAGGTAACCTGACACGACCTTGGAAAAGTTCAGCTCAGAACACAGCTCAGTGCAGATCTCCCAACGTTAATACCTCCGTTTGGGGCAGAATCAGGTCAGATTTTTTGGACAGATTGCCGTATTTTGTTTTGTAATGTCATGACATGTCATAATTGAAAAGTTCTGCTCCAATTTATAAACAAGATTCGCAATTTTTCAAGGAATACATACTCCACTGCGGTTTGTATGGTAAAAGCCCCAAAAGACTTGAGGATTTTGTGTACTTCCAAGCCTGCTACTTAAGTTCAATCCATTGATGCCACAGCTCCATTCCCACCAGTGACCCCTCCTTCCACAAGCTACCAAGTCTAGACAAAGTACCCATTGTACCACTGCCCTCATTCTTACTGCAACACCACCAACACCCTTAGAAGAATTTCACCATCCCCACCCCTGCTAACCTAAACTCATCTTAATCATATACATTTAAATTTTATATATATTTATGGAGTATTAATTACACAATATCTGATTTAACTACTGAGACATAAACTAGTCCCTGACCCCATAATCTAGACTAAGCACTTAAAGTAGTAATGTGCAAGATTTTGTTTTTATTTAGTCTCCATCTTTGGTGCACAGTATCGTTGCTGTGGTGTTTCTGCACTGCACTTCCCAGATATCACCCGTCAATCAAACAGCGTGTCCAATACTGTGATGTCTTTTTCCTCTGTTGATGACGTTTGAGTTTCTGTAGGTGGCGTGCCCGTGCTAACTACCCAGTTCTTCTTCTATTTATTCCGAAACAAACCGGAAACGTAAAACGCGTCACTTCTTGTGCAGCAGGAAAGACCTACCTGAAACTGGGAGTTCAGAACATGAACTGGCTAGAGGTTGAATCACTGTTGTATTACATCAATCTGCAATAGACAACAACAAAACAGACATTTATTTATATGAAAATGTCACTGCAGTTATCAGCTGGGCACCTTGCAACACTGAGTTAGGCCCATGACACCTCCAGGGGCCCAACAGTAAATGCCAGCATCCTAAAACCATCCCCTTCTCTACCCACTCTGCTAGCATTTCTCTGTGTTAAGACCACATGTCTTACATTTCTCATCACACAGAGAGAATCACTTTGCACATGGATTCCCCTTGACACCTTTGCCCACTTCCTTTGGGGGATAGGTATAAATCCGCTGGTACCTTCAAGAGGGTGTTGACATTGGGCCCAGCACCAACGAATTGCATCGCTGCCTCAATTAGCTGCCCAGGATCTTGTGTCAGGGCCGTGAGGACGAGGGGGCGATGTGATACCCGGGAGTTGAGACTCTGTCACTTACCTGGTGGCCCCACAGTGTGTCTTAGCATATCATATGCCTGCACACACACACGCGTGCGCACACACATACACACACTCACACAGCTCTTTTTACATGGATTCGGCAGAAACAGAGCCACAGGGGCCTCAGCAGGTCCTCCTCTCCTCCTCAGGCCAGGAATGCACCTCTATAACTAGGGCCAGGCATGACAGGGAATAAGATACAACTGATCTGATGTCAGATATTCTCTGGACGGTAATAGTTACAGGCAGGATTAAGGTTAAGGAGCATTCTGGTGCTAGATCTGTGCTTAGGGGCATCTTGTACCTCGGAGGAAGTAACGCCGGCAGAAGGGGGTGAGTGTACCTCCCAGCTACCCCCTAGCCACCCTGCTCCAACTGCCATCTGATGTGAGGTAACATGTGAGGGCGAGCTTCCATCTGTCCACAGTATACGCTAGCAGAAGGTGCAGCTAATGAGGCTTGATTTGCTGCTGCACCTGCCTCCAATCTGGGGGGTGGTAGTGGTGGTGGTGTGTGTGTGTGTGTGTGTGTATTGGGGGTACTCTCTCTCACAGCCCTCTCCTCCAGCCCTCTCTCCCCCTCAGGTGTAATCATTGGTTAGCGTGTATGGGAGTGCCCGCAGGTTTGATGGACCCTGGGAATTCATTAGGAAGTAGGTGAGGCCTTGGGTGGAAACCACCTTTTGACCTGCCTGCAAACACCCGCTTCACATTACAAAACAGAGGAAGATTCAAAGAGAGAGCGAGAGAATTTCGCCAACTCGCCCGTGTGTCTTCACCACTACCGCGATCGCCCGCCCGTCATTGAAATTTACCAGTGTCTTGAGTTTCAATGAAACGCAAGAAGTTCGATAAATTCACAAACGTTGTAATGTTGGTTCCAGGATAGCCGGTTGTGGTCTGTGACACCCAACCAAAACAAGATCTTTTGGTAGTAGGAGATGGGGTTGTTTTTCTCCAGATGGCGGAAGGGGGAGGTGTTATGTCCACATGTTAAATGCAGCATGTTTATCCCCCTTCTCTGTTCCCTGTCACAGATACCATTTGACACAAGAGCTCTTCAGGGGCCAGTTATTCCAGGCCATTGAATCCAGATCAAAACGAGCCAGTGTTTTGTGATTCAGTGTTCAGCTGGAATTAAGATGGAAGACAAATCCTCACCACAACTCGCCGTTACAGGCCACAAATAGGACTGGCTTTCTTAAGGCTGAGAGTAGCTCCTGGTTTCATATCGTCTCTGCCGCGGAGAATCAGTGATGTAAACCAGCATGAAAAAAGTGTGGTGTGAGGTTTACTCACTTGAGCCCCCATTAGTGTGTGTTCAGCTCTTAAATTGTATAACAATGTTTGTTACTCATTCTTGTAAAATGTGTGCGCACGTGTGTGTGTGTGTGTGTGTGCAAGGGAGCTATTAAAAACGCTGGACCATGTGGTTCAGTGTAAGAATTTTTTTTTTTAAAAAGGGACAAAAAAACAAAAAGAAAGACGCAGTGCCCCACGGCAGCACTTATAGCTGTTAGTGAACCCATAGTCGGGAAACCTTCTTTGCACGCTGTGTGAATAATCCGCCGGGTGATGTCATTGCCTACAAAAGCTGGGTGCCACTCTAGATTATTTTCAAATTAGCTGGTCCATTCAGGAAGGACTTCTACGTGGGGGCCCAAATTAGAGTGTGCATTTTAATGACTGACCTGGGACGGACTAGTAATACTTAACACACCCTCCGTGCTAAAACCTGAGCTCGTCCGTGTCGTAACAACTACAGCGACGACCATCAGCGCTGATTGTCCCCCTAGCCATGTTGTGCCGCATTTTATTTTGAAAGTTTCAGTAGAAAATATGTTGATAAAAGCTAACGTGCATGGTGTTTTTTTATCAGCTAGAGTCACTGACCGGCTTGACCAGCTTATTCATCAGCATCTGGAAGGAAGCCGTTATCCTAGCATTAGCATTCCAACCAGCTTCATGCCACTCCTGATGATTTCATGAACGCTTTACGGCTGCTGCTCCAATTAGTTCATATAGTTCTGATTTCAATTTTTTTCGATTTCAATCTGATTTTAGTTATATTAGTATATATAGTATATATTAGTTATTTATGCACTTTTAGGCTTTATCAAAAAGCAACTGTGGCTCCTCTTAGCCCTGACGGCGCTTCTTAAATTGCACTTTAATCTCACTCCTGCTCCTCTTTGGAAAAAAAAAAGATGTCATATCTGAGTGCTGTTTTGACTGCATGGCTTCATCACCAAATAAATCAAGCGCTGAGAGATAAATCTGAAGCCTATGTTGAAATTAGGAGCCAGTTCCATGGGAAAAGGATTTATGCTGTGAATCTGAGAATGCTGATCATCCCATCGGACTCATTTGTTTACTTTCAAATTCCCTCTTTTGTGGGTTTGGAATTGGAGCAATGTTTGTGCTTGCTTTGGCCAAAGGGGGGGATGACTTGTGATGGGATTTAGAAAATGGATACTGCCATCTTCTGGTGGAAACAATGATCAGTTATTCATAAATACATATAACAATACAATTACTCTGTGATGGACCGGTGACCTGTCACCGGTGTTTCCCTGCTGGGATAGGCTCCAGTCCCCCCGTGACCCCGGCTAGAAATAGGTGGGTATGGAAAATAAATTAATACAATTACTGCAATAAAAAAAAACATTTTTTTTCTCACTAGAATCTTACATAGTCAATATTTACTCTAAATGCAGCTTTAAAAGAAATAGAAATAGACTGTGTGTGTGTGTGTGTGTGTGTGTGTGTGAGAGAGAGAGAGAGAGAGAGAGTGTGTCCACCCACTGACATTAACATTGGATAGAGGGAATGATCCTACTCTAGGAAAGCATTCCTATCCTGAAATGAATGCAAAATGAACAATTGTTAGACAATTTACCAGGCAGGCCTTCGTGGTCTAACCAGGTAATTGTCCGATGCTTTTAACGACCATTGCAAATCATTCATTCAAGTGTAAATCCCATATGTTTTCTTTGCCTCTCTCTTGTGTGTAGTGGTGCTCCATCCTCGTGGCTGACGTGGGTCAGATCTCCAGGCAGGTGGCTGGGAAATGCAGGCAGATGGGCTGAGTATGCCAGCGCTGAATCTGTGAACTTCTCTCTTCAGTTTCAAGCTGCACCGATGGGCCCTTGAATTATTACTGGGCCCCCCATTCATAATTAGCCCAGGCCTGGTGGGGACTAAAGCCCCACTAATGATGCCTTTGTTGCTGCTGATCTATGCACAATCAACAAGAGAGAACGTATGACTGGGAGAAGAAGCCCCACATTGAGCGATAACGTGCCTTTAGGGCAGCCTCTCTAAAACAATCACGCATGGTTTCAGTGCTCCCCTCGTTAAAGATGAGTGTTCACATGGTGTGTGTGGGGGGAGGGTGGGGGTGTGTGGATGTATATTATGTGTGCATATGTCAGAGAGAGAGGAGTGTGTGTGTGTGTGTGTGTGTGTATGTGTGTGTGTGAGTGAGTGATGCTTGTAGCTCTTCAGATATTCTAGTTCCCACAGGCCATAGCAATTTGATTTCACATGGCTTCCAACTATAGTCGTTTTATGTTAAAGGTGCCTGCAGCCCGCTAAAAATAAAAAATGAATCCAGTTTTACTATCTAATGCCTTATGACTCCTCTGTGCCTGCAAATTGTTTCAGCTTTGTTCCTCCAATAGAAATCAATTAGGTGAATTGTGAAGGTGAGGTATTTTTTGGCATACAAAGAGTAACAGATTATTTCATATTTTGTTAGGATTATTCCACATATCTACTACATATCTACTAGGTGTATCTTTATATATCTAAGTAGTGAATTCAATTGCATTGAGTTTGATATGTTATTGGTGGTAATATGGTTTAAATTACATGTTTACAATTCTAAAAGAAATGACTGCTAGACATACAGTTCGACTCGTCGGAAACTGTATTTAACATTTAACATTAGATTTTTCTTGTTTTTACAATAGCATGAGGAAATAATTTGTTCATGGCATTCAGCCTTAGAGCAGTTAAAATAAGCAACAGCAGTCTAGTTCCTTTTGTTTTTGAAGGACTGACAGGGAGTAGCTTGGAACTTAATGTAAAACCAAATGTGGATTAGCCACACTGACTATAGACAATGTAACTGATGTATACTCCACTTGCCTATAGCTGAAATGACTTTGAACTAAACAAGACGAGTAATGTGAATTGTGAGGGAGGTCAATAAAAGAAGAAGGCCTGACAAGCCCTAATGTCTCAAACCAAAACAAAAGTTTGGTAAAATGGCCGAAAAACAAGCCATCTCGTACCACCTTGCTCCCACCTGGACAACCTGGACCTATTATGGCTTTCAAGTCATCTTCAAAATCTTGGTTTACACAATTGATTTTATCGGTAATATACAAATTGAAGCACGTCATTTCACATCTGAGAAGCTCAAAGCATGTGTGAGACAATCATGTAATTTCTTTGAGAGGATGCACTTGAGCATCACTTCAGCATCCTCCACTGAAGGAGACTGAATTTTTGGCAGCTTTTCTCCCCTCCTCTGCTACTGGAAGAGGCGAGGCGACGTGAACATCTGTTTCTGGCTTGCAGAGGTGAGGAGGAAGTGGTGGAGGAAGAAGGAATGACTTTCGGACTTTTGGGATGCACCCAGATTCTCCAGATGTGCTGCTGCTTTAGCACTGCGTCACATCGGCCCTCTGGAGCCAGCACTCCTGATGTACCACGTTGCAGATGATGAAAGCCAGGAAGAGATAATAGACACTAGGCTAGCTCCCATCTCTGGTTAGGTAGAGCATGTGAGTAGAGTAAATGTAGTAGACGAGGTGTGCGTCTATCCAAGAGGGGGCGGATATCAAAGTCCAGAAAGTCCGTTCTTCAAATGAGAGGATACATTTATTAATGTGCATTGACAGCCTGTGTTTAATGACTGCTCTCCACCCACTGGTTAAGCCCAGCTTTGAACAGTCACACGTGAAAGGATTACCAATCTTGTCCAATAATGCTCAGGCAGGAAAAGAAAAATCAAAATGGAATACACTCTCACTGATTACTGTCGCTGTCATTCTGTCTCTGATTCAGCCAAGAGACTTGAGCGATGTTGGCATTTACAAGGAACTCGATGGAAATTAGTTTTGGTAGTAGATGGAGTTAGTAGCTCTAGCCTTGGGCTTGGGTAAAACAATTCAATTATGTTGAACTTTTTCAGTCAAGGTGCATGTCTATAAGCATCTGTTTGCTGTAATTTGTATATTGGATCCTTTGGATTGGATATTCCAGCGAATTAAGAGTGTTTCCATGAATTAGGTTGCTTTCCATGAGCAATGTGTGATGAATCCTAATATTACTTGAAAGATTAAATACCTTTGAAGGTCATCTGAGCCATCTCAGTCACCACGGTGCATGGTGTGAATGTGAAAAAGAGAGACTTGAGGTTTTGTTAAGATGTTAAGATCACAATTGCGTGAGATCTGTGAAATTAAAGTCTGAGCGCCTGATTACCAGATTACATTGAAACTAAGATCTAGGAAGTCAGCCATGGAGAAGCCCTGTACAGTTTGTGGCACGTTGGAAAGACATTTGATGAAACCACAGTTGTTTCATTGATTTCATTGCGTTTGCACAGGATAACAATGATAGATGAAAGTT
The DNA here is from genome assembly GCA_900660455.1 of Gephyroberyx darwinii. Taxonomy (NCBI): domain Eukaryota; kingdom Metazoa; phylum Chordata; class Actinopteri; order Trachichthyiformes; family Trachichthyidae; genus Gephyroberyx; species Gephyroberyx darwinii. The sequence goes on from CABFOQ010023126.1 coordinate 14,799, forward strand.
CCAAAAATAACTGCATTATAAGTTCGCACAGCGTTTCAAAGTGCTCTTTTATCACAAGGCTCCTCCAGCTGTCTCTATATATAAACCTCATGGCACCGTTTTAGGAAATACCTGCAGGAGGACCAGTTCCTAGGCAGCTTCTAGATAAGATCCCACTTTGTCCCAAGAACCTGAACCCTTCCCCCCTGACCTTCCTGCTGTCAGTAGAACACATAACAGATACTTGCATAGCTAAAAATATTCAGTGTTCTTCTTGTTTTGGAACATACTTCTTGTTAAAGAAACCCTGGGCCGATAGCGACTACCTAGTAGATTAGACTTTGCCCGTTCTTCCTGTTTCATTCCATCCAGGTGCATACTGGGAACGCTGCCATGTATATCCCATGGTGCACAACAGTACAGCACAGCTGTGGAAGCCACCTAAATTTGATTCCTCTCGTTGTAGCCTAGCAACGGTGGGTATTAGCGCACACAAGCTGGATGGGTGCAGTTCTGGTGCCAGAGGCAGGATGGGCGCCTGGTTGCAGCTCATTGGCAGATGACATTGAGTGAAAGCTGGCATTCTGAGATTAGGGGATCAGACGCTCACAGCTCTCTATGCAGGAAGTAGTATGAAATGTAAAATCAATGCCAGCAGAGGTTGACAGATTCTTTACACTTGATGTACAGATGTACACAGATACACCGCACATAATGCAGTTATCCAGCGCACAAACCCACGTTACGTCAACTCCATTTGCATTCGTTTATTTACATTGCTTCAGCTGTCATTCATTTTTAGTACGAATCCAGTATCTCTGTGTGTGCGATTGAAAATTCAATATTTGCAGATGCAGCATGAATGTAACCCAAACCGATAGGCCATTTTAAAAATCTGTAATCAGATCATGGCTCTCTCCGAAGATAAGAGAAGTCGCGTAGGGTTGGAACAGATGCATTGGCCTCTCTCTCCTCCAGCAGTGGCCTAATGTCACATTTGCTATCGATTTATAGTTTGAATAAATCTACTGTTTGGAGTTGTTGTGTTAACTTAGGATAGTGCACCCAAACAATACACCTCTTGTGGGTTCGAAACACAAGCCAGTCGCATTTCCACTGGCTTGAGGCCGCAGAGAGGGGGAGGGAATGTCTCCCCCAAATGCATTGGCAGCTTCGCTAGCTTCTGTTCACTGGAATACCAGATGCCTCACGCCACATGCTTCAACCACTTTGATTTCATCTCTGTGCAGTTGTTGATCAGATCTGTCTCTGTTTGACGCAACCTGCCTCCCGTCCTCTCACAACTTTCATCTTCTCCAAGCCAGTCAGGCAGGCGGCCGCGGCTGTCTTGAGATGTCACCCGGTGACGTGCCGTGTCCATCTGGTATATGTTGCGCTGGGGCTGGATAAATGAATGGCCGGCCACTCCGCTGCTTCCTTTATGATTCTCAGCGGTGGTGCTGTCCAACTTTGATTCCCCAGTTATTAGGGAATCGAATTCCCCACTGAGACGATGCCCAGAGGAGAGGAAGAGAAAGAGACACATAAAAAGAGTGTGAAATCTATGGCAGCGCTACAGAACGTACTGTACAGCCCACC
>CABFOQ010023126.1:21907-34035 GCA_900660455.1 Gephyroberyx darwinii
TTTTGAAAAAAATGCAAATGCAAAATGCAAAATGTAGAGAGGGAGAGAGAGAGAGAGAGAGAGAGAGACAGAGAGAGAGAGAGAGAGAGAGAGAGAGAGAGAGAGAGAGAGAGAGAGAGAGAGAGAGAGAGAGAGAGAGAGAGAGAGAGAGAGAGAGAGAGAGAGAGAGAGAGAGAGAGAGAGAGAGAGAGAGAGAGAGAGTTATTGGGGTTGCACTATTGGAGGCGTGCTTAAACCGGAATCAAAGGCCCTCACCTGCAACCAAGTGAAAAGAAAAATCATTAAAATGGTTTCAGACCAAAAGCCCTTGTATAAAATCCAAAAACTTTTAGCATAAAATACATTTTTTTTCCGGCGTTACAATCAAAGTTCAAAGTACATTCAGGGAATTTTTCAGCTTCAGTTTGTTATTTGCAGCAGGTGTGCAGGAAAACGTTAGGGGAAAACCTCCCTTTGAATTCTGCATGGTGCAAGTTTATGAGAGATAGATGCCACCATGATGACACGCACAACCTACCATGGTGACCCGAGTATTTGCTTGTGATTAGCACCCCCTGCTGAAAACGGCTGAGTAAATATGATATGTACATTTGCATGTTTGTTGTCATTCATTTGACCAATAATACATAATCCAAACTGTTGTGGTGGTAAACAGCGTTGGGTGAGTGTGTGTTTGATTGTTCAGCTGTTAGCAGTGGGATTGTCCAGTGGGTTAATACCTGCAAAACTCAGCTTTCGGGCAGAGATCCAAGCATGGAAACAGAAGAATTCAAGTCTTCCTAGAACATTAGTTGATTTATGGTCGCAAGATAAAACAACAAATAGCTGTTAACAAATGAAGAATGAGTGCATACAAAGAACATACAGTCATGCTTGAAAGTTTGTGAACCCTAAATATTATGGAAGAATAACCTTATAAAATAAGGTTAGATTATATTATCTGACCTCAAATCCCAAATAAAGAATATGAAGAAATAAATATGATACAATTTAATTCTTTATTCAACAAAACTGGTTTATTTAACAAAAACTCAGATATCCCTGTGTAGAAAAATATGTGAGCTAACTCTAAGGTTTGAGCGTCTCACATGAAGAGCTTCAGGTCCTGACAGCATCTTAGTTGGATTTAGGTCAGGACTTTGACTTCGCTGATCCAAAACACTAAACTTCTTTGGTAGATTTGCTTGAATGCTGAGGATCGTCGTCCTGCATTCGCGTGAGTTTCCTCCGGTTTCCTCCAACAGTCCAAAGACATGCAAGTCAGGTGAAATGACCCTAAATTGCCCATAGGTGTGAATGTGTATGTCGGTCTATGTGTTCACCCTGTGATGGACTGGCATCCTGTCCAGGGTGTGTCCCTGCCTTTCACCCAATGCATGCTGGGATAAGCTCCAGCCCCATGTGACCCTGACTAGGAATAAGCAGGTATGGAAAATGAACGAATGATTGATGAGGAGGTTTGCTTATTTTTGCATCTGCGCTAATTTCTTTTAAGCTATTTTAATTTTCAAGAAAGTTAGTAAAAGGCAAATTTTGATTAAATAAGGATTCTCAAAATGTATATAATTGCACAAGGGGTTCACAAACTTTCAAGCATGACTGTACACCAGTTTTAAAGACTGTCGGTGTGTCAGTCAGTGTGAATGTGGAAAACAACATTGTGCTTGTTTGTCCATATCGTCAACTTCCTGCAGTTAGCGTAAAGACAAACTGAAAGAGAATGTTTGATACTGCCAATTGCAAAATGGTAACTATTGTAACTATTGAGATGTTAATCTTAGTTAGTGCTGTTTGTGGGGCTCCTCCATTAGCTTATGGCAGTGTGGATGTGACCTTTCCAAGTCATTGAAAATGCAGAGTAGCAACAGACAAACTGACCTGCGGAGGAGTAAGCCGGTGCCCCTTTCGTCTCCTGCAAACCCAACAGCTTGAACACGCCTGGGCGCTGCCTCACAAAGGCGCTCTACAGAGGAGGCCTATTAATCTTCCCAAAGCCTCAAAAAGCAGAAGAGCGAATATGGGCCCCTGAGTTTGTTGCATGGGGCCCATAGACAGGTTCCTTGGCAGGCTCCACAGGGTCACTCTTGGCCCCTGATCAAATAGACAGGGGCAGGACAAGGGCACATGACTATGTACCTGCGCCCTTTGGCAGATGCCGGGGTGAGGTGGGCTCCAGGGAAAAGCCTTGTTGGCAATGAAGGGATTATTCCTGGTGTTGTTGGCCTTCACAAACATCAATCAAGAATCTAGCTGGTGTTGCTCGATCGCTAAAGAGAGGATGGATGTCAGGGAATCGGAAAGCACCAAAGCTTTTCTCCTCAGCCAAATCGTATTTGATGCCCAACGTTGAGCCAGAGTGAAGTGACACCTGTGGCACCAATTTTGCTCCACTGTTTTAAACTATTATTTCTTAGCATTTGTGAAGTATGTTTCGCAACCAGTTTGCTCAGCTGGCATAATATATGCCAGTTAAACATGAGTGAAATGTACGAAGGCTCTAAATGATTTGCTTATGTTTGTGCCCTCTTATATTACCCAGAATGCCGTGCACCACAATACTATAGGAGGCTCCAGAATAACCCAAGACTGAATATGGCTGCTTAACTCTGAAATTCTGTTTGTAAATATGATTACTTTTGAAATACAATCAATCAAGGCTATTGATTAGGTTGCTTGTTTTAAACTGCAATCAGTAACAAATGACGTACTCAAAATCTGTAGTGTAATCTGATTACTTTCATTATGTTACTTTTGCACTAGCCTGCTCTGCCGCCAAAAAACACTGAGAATGTACCGAAATTGCACAGCAACTTGAATGGTTTGATTAACACCTCGGTGGGGAGGTGGCTTAGAGACCACCCGTCCACCAGATGACCGAGGCTTAAACCCCATCCGCCCTGCTGAAGTGTCCTTGAGCAAGACACTGAATCCCCACCGGTCCCAAGGGGGCTGTTCTGTAGCTGACCCTGACCTCTGACCTTCCCTGGAGGAAGTTAAGTTAAAAGAGAATTTCCCTACAGAGACCAATACATTATTATTATTATCTACATCCATTGACCATTTCGAGCCACGGTATGTCAGAAAAGAGGAGTCTGCATCCCACCACTGGTGAAAAATATAGGCTAGGTGCTGCCCTTCTCCAGAGACACTCCCAAACTCTCTGCATAAATCAGAGTAAAAGGAAGGGAGAAGGGTGCAGCTCTATGCTCAAAATCAATTTATTAGCAGACTTTGAGCGTAGAGCTGCGCCCCTCTCCCTTCTTTTTACTCTGGAGCCACAGTACGTAAACAGATGCTTGCTCACATAATCACAAGACTTTTTTCCCATTCACTGCTTTGGTGAAATCCAATCCAATTTTCTCACCATAATGATTACAGTGTATGTAGATTTGAATGGTTGACAGCATGTTTTCTGTATCTGGTGTTTCCTGAAGGAAAACAGTGAAACAAACACCAACAGGATGTATTGGATCACCTTCACCCGTCCAAATGCACAACCATCAAATCACCTGGTTACCATGCTATATAGCGCCCACGTGATTCAGCTCAGTTTGTTGCCTCTTAAACAAATAGACCTCGCTTTGGCTTTTCAGTATGTGTAAAGACTTGTCAGAATAGATGTATCCTGCTGAGGCTGCTGCTCTTTTCACCCCACAGCCTGCGCAGACTGAACAGAGCTCTACTGTGCCTCGGCGGACATTGAAATTCCCCGGACGTTTGTACAGTGAATTCCATTTCCTTGCCTTTTGATTCATGCTTTTTTTTTTTGCTGTGAAGTACCTTTTCATCCTCTGTTTGAACTTCTGTGAAGAATTACTCTGTGAATGGATGTTGGGGTTAGACAAAATGGGTCAAGTGAATCACTTGAGTGGGGGAAAAAAAAATAAAGGAAATGCAAAGAACAAAGAACATGCATTGATAATGATAGGTCCTTACTGAGTGGTGCAAATGCGATCTTCGTTATATATCACAGTAGTTCAAAATGATTCTGCATCGAGTCTTGCTACCTGACATTTCAAAATACAACCTTCTAGCCTAATCCCGCAAACCATATGGTATTATTCAGTGATGTGCTCTAGCCTTGCGCTCCGTCCAATCAAAAGGTGTCGATATTGACTGGGGGTCATCTCGGAACAGCTTGTTCTCGCCCTGTTAAGGTTCATCTATACTGTATGTGTGGTGTGGATTAGGGGATGAAAGAATGCCACTGACTGTGAAATTGCCTGATTTTTATCGGCGATGTTGGGGAGCAGCTGTGCACAGTCCTCTGCCCTAATCCTGGGGCCAGAGAGAGGACCGAGCAAGGAGGGGAGGTGTGTGTGTGTGAGTTTGAATGTGTGTGTGTGTGTGTGATTGTGTGTGTGTGTGTGTGATTGTGTGTGTGTGTGCATGCCTTTATAATGTATACGTTCTAAACGGATGTGTTTCTGTGTGCTCCTTCAGTAGACAAGTGTAAGTAAAAAAACCTGTGCTTTCGCTGTGTTAACCATATTTTCACCACTGTGGAACCGCCGGTGTCCTTGGGACGCCGGAAGGACTCAGCGAACGATTCAGGCAGCAGCTTGGCCTTTTATGTTTCAATTGGTGGAGGCCATCGGCAGTCGAGAGCTGTGTCATAACAATATTATTGATGCGTTGACTGTATAATCCTGCCTCTCCGCTATCTGGCCAAGCCTACTACCAGAATGGAGGAGAATAGGAAATCCTACTGTGAAATTTATCAACCCTTTTGCAGCATTTAAACACTCACAGCACGAAAGTGAATGCATAAACCTGTCTGTCATACACCGCTGAGGGAAACTGAAATAAGTCCATGTGTTTTTTAAGGGATGTTCAAATTGAAGAGTTGTGTTAAATGAGACATGACATTTGAAAAACGTGATAAAAAAGCAGGTAACTGAAATATTTCGTTGGCCAAATGACATCATATTTAGAGATTGGATGTTGATTGGATGTTAAGATCATGTAAGGATTATTTTTTTTTTTTCCAAAAGGGATGTATGGCGTTTTGGACTTAAAAAAAAACTAGGATTCTTTGATCTGCTGCTGCCCACGTAAACAAGCATGTGTGGTGTGGGTGACAGATACCACTGAAGTCCTCTGGCTGGCTGGCTGGCTTTCTGGGCTCGGGGACTCGTTCCTTGTGGCGGCGCGCAGATATTTGCATGCATGATGAATCGAGGCCTATCTCGGCGGCCACGCCTGACATATCCACCGAAATATCCTCAGCAGGTGACAGACAAACATATGCCTCAAATGCCATGGGGTCCTGAAGCCGGATCATCTCCAAAGGCTAACTGGCAGGTCTAAGTAGGAATGGCTTTAATACATATTATTCACAAAGAGCATGATTGAACAGGAAAATGTGCCCAGCGTGTACCCAGCTGCTTTGTTGGCAGACAGTTCAGCCACTGCCAGGGTTTCTACACCGAGCTTGGATTTAGCCATGCATTCACTGAATTCCCCGTGCAGCTTTTATTCATCCATTCAGGCATAGGTTTTGCTGTACCAGTTGAACCATTGATCTGGCATGTGTGTGTATGTGTGTGTGTCTTTGTGATGATACATGTTGTTGAACTCTACCACTGGGGGGTTTGAAAAGTAAAAAGTCAAATAGTCTTCCAACTTCAATATAAAATATGTCACTTAAAAAGGCCTCCTCCTGAACCTTCTCGGCCCCTCACTGCATTATTGTAAAACTTTTGTAAAGTTTGTAATGTATTGTAAAGTTTTTTGCACACAGATACCTGCACTGTTACATCTGAAAATAAGAGTTAAAAAACCTTCCAACAAGCTGCTATGGAAAATGTAGACTTTGACCTTTTATTCAGCCCATGCTTTTGCTCTCACTTGATGTTACAGCACCCCTCTGTGGGCATTTTCATTTTTCCCATTGAGCCGGGTTATATTAGTGTTGGGATTTTCATTTTATTTCGATTGTGTTTCCACTCACAAATTCACATTTCGCATATTGCCTGTGGCACACAAAGATTATCCCCTTTTTTTTTGGAGACTTTTCTTCTTTGCTATCCATTATTTCTTTCAGATTGACGAAAGACCCTCTTAAAAGTAAAACATTTCCATATAAATACAGGACATGTATTACTTGTGATGCAAGTAAAGATAGTTTACTGCATTCATCATTCACATCCAGGACAGACAACAGAGCCCAGAGGAGCTGAGCAGATGAGACAACAACTAGATGGGGAATTTGAATGCCTGCAGCGCTTAAAGGGGCATTCTGTGAGATTGGCTTTTTTATTTTGGCAACATCTTTAATACTAAGTGCTAACTGATGTTCCCAGAGACCACAGGGCAATCAAACAGTTGTTATGTAGAAGTGATGCACAGCGGCAATGGCGACAGCCACCATGACTGAACAGACACCTACAGAAAGTTGATAAGTTGACAAGTGATCTCTTAGCACCAAAGATGGAGACAAAATAAAAAGACAATAATCTCACAGTTTAAGGCTCATGGTCGTCAGGTGATTCTGTGGCCTCTAGCTGTAGAAATCCCCCTCACATTAAGGCAGGAACAGTGAAAAGAGGTTCAATGATGTTCTCACAAGCTGGAAGACTTTCCTCCCCACCGTCAGGAGGTCAGCAGGTGCTTCTATGCTCTCCCGATGCCTTGGGATGCTTCAAGCGGTGTGAGTTTGATGGTGATATTTAGAGTTTTAGCACCCTCTAGAGCCAGAGCTGTTAGGACTTCTTCAACCCAGGACTCATCGGGGAAATTGAGTCTCTTTCCTGGGATCCAGGCCCACGAGAACCTATTACTAACCTATTTAAGAAACCATATAGGATTTGTTCCCCTCAAGCTTTTAGGATGTGCATAACTCAGTTGTTTTTCTTTCCACTGGTCAGCATTGTGATATTTTTACTATGTGAAAGCTCCAAATGTAGGTGACTAGAGTAATCAATAGCTGGTTGTTTGATTCATTTATTAACCAAAGTTACAAAGTGGTTGTTGACATGGTAATCTTTGATGTGAAACATGTATGTATGCTATGTTTCGCACGTCAATTAACATCCTTTTGATATTACGTGGTCATACCCAACTTTCTCTGTTAATAATTACTTTTGTAGTATCTTAAAAGAGCTGATTATAGATGAAGAATCAGAAATCAACTGAGATACAAAACCACAATGATTACACAATTAAAGCTATAGATGTGTTTGTTAAAACAGAGTGAACATCCATGGAATAATCACCAGAAGAATCCAATCTTGATCGAGAGGTGGAACCTGTAAATAAGTAGAATATGATACAGGTGATTTAAACAAGAAAATGTATTTGCTAGTTTTTAAGTTGATTTCAGTAGAAACGATAAACTGAAAGGGGGATTAAATGTATTGCATTTATACACCACAATTGGTTTCACGCTTACCTTTACCGTTTGTTAGCCTTCCAAAAGAAATTTGACTGCAAAACAATTCAAGGGCACATTTGTCACTGGTTTGTAGGGCATTTATGTTTTTGTCTGACTTCAGTGCATTCATGCTTGACAAAGGTGAGCAAATAGGCCAAGCGCTCCCTTGGCATGTGAAGGAAAACTTACATGCTGCGCTTTAAGTGGCTTGCTGTAAAAGTCGGACTCCTCTGGTTGGCTTCCTCTCCGACACTCATTCTCAGCAACATCTAGAGAAAAAGTATGCGATATATATTGTTTACTAAGAAAATAATAAGCCGATCCCATTCAAGTGCAACTCACAAGATCATAAAGATTTGGATTAAATGACACTTCCCCCGAGGATTAATTCTCCACCACTTCAACTGGATTGGAGAACATACAAAGGCATACAAACACAGACTGGACTCACTTGGTGTGTGATGAATGATGCTGATTTTATCTGGGGAGGAGAGAGGCAGAGAGAGAGAGAGAGAGAGAGAGAGAGAGAGATTAGATGATTGAATTTCTATTTCAGAAGTAATTATTTTATGGGTCAAGGGAATTTAAACTCAAAGCTTTGATCAAAGATTTGTTAAAAGAAAATTGTATATTCAAAACACAACCTGATGCCGATTTTTATATAAAGTCCCTGAAGATCTATCTATCTATCTATCTCTCTATCTATCTATCTATCTATCTATCTGACTAGAGGAAAGGTTGGACCCACATGCCCGAAGCGAAGGGATATTTACCATAAACACTGTCATCATCCACTCTGTTGTTGATGATACTCGCCCTCAGCTGACGCAACTTCTCCTGCAGGGCAAGAGATGCCTTCAGCACTTTTGTATTACACGAGCATGAACAGTCATTTATCGACACCTTATTGATGCCGCTTTTAAGGCTCAAGTCTACAATGTGGAAAAAAGGTAAGCTCTTTTGTAAACCCTGACACTCTCCTCTCCTTCTTGACCTTATCGCCAAAGCCGTTAAACACAAAGCACTCACCACAGCCCATGATCATCCACTCCATCCCCACTTCACACTCCAGCCGGCCTTTTGCAGAAAGGCCAAATACAAGAAAAGCTTTGTTCCCTCTGCCATATGCACTCTCACCAAACTGGATAACATGCTGACATTATTGATCTTATTCCTTTGCTGATCCTGTTTTTCTGTTGATAATGTTCATCTGTAATTACTGTGGAACTGTTGCTGTTTGAATGGATGTGTGTAACTGTGTTATGCAATTTGTGTGCACTGGCTGAGAAAAAGAATAGAGGCCTTGCAGTTGCCTGGAGCATCACGGAGGTCCAGCAGGGAGCTGGCTGTGCACAAATAATGGGTGACTATATAACAACTACAAAAGAGAGATACCTGAAAGAGATTGTTGGGGTGTGGGTGTAGGTCAAGGGCCGTCCTAGTGGCTCAGTTGGCTAAGGTGCATACCACTAAACTAACATACACCAGTTGTTGGTTCCTTCTGACCCTCTAAGACAGTTTTATAGAGCCTTTTCTTCACACAGGCAACTAAGGTTGATGCTTCCACTCTCCACTCTGTATTGTCAATGTGACACGCAGTGTGATACCTGCTGGACGGTGTCCATGCCCTTCTGAACCCGCTGCCAGTCGCTGAAACGCTCCAGGGCCTCGTCCATGGTGAGGGAGCCTCTTTTCACCCTCTCCTGCAGTTCAATGAGCTGTTGCAGCCCGGGTGTCTGGTTGGGCACAAAGGTGTCATAGGTGGAGGAGATGCTGTCTTCTCGCCCACGTGCTGCAAAACAAACAACTGCACAAAATGATCAACTGCTTTTTGGCACTCAAAAATTATAGTTTTTCTTTTGTTTGCCCCATAGAACAAAATGACCATAATATACTGTATCTGTGGGGGGGTTATAGGGTTATTTATCAGTACCAGTGATTACTCTGTTAGGTGCTGAGATGTCTGGCTCACTTTCAAAACGCTTCTGGCCCATACTCTCTGTTTTGGAACAAATATTTTCCGCTCATGAGAATCTATCTATGTTGTTGCAATTCCTTTGGTTAGAGGTCAATAAAGGTTATTGATAGCTTAGAGGACCAAAATGACACAGAGATGATGTCGGTGCCAATCCTCTCGTCAGATATTTGGTAAGGTGACCAAAGCGTGTAGTCCTTTAATGGAGTAGTTATGAAGTGTTTGAGTGTTTGGGTGTAACTACAATTGATTAGCTTCTAGCTATCAGCATGTTGTCAGTCACTCTCACCTTGTTTAGTGGGAAGAGAATACAGTGTATCGTTGTGCCCCTGTGGCATCTTCTTCTGGAACACTGCAAACGCAGAGTAGCCTATAGTCAGTATTATATCATTTTCACTTTGCTTCCAGTTGCATTCACTAACACTAACAAGCATATATTACAAGCCTCAGTTGATGCTACACATTTCAGAAAATACTTTGTGCTCCTGTATTTTATCACATCCTCCACAGGGTGGTGCCAAACGCCCAACCTGTCGGTGGACTGTGCAAAGCTAAGTGTGACTATCCAGTAATCTGTGAACGTACTATTAAAATATCTTCCAGTGTGGTTCAAAGTACTGAAACCTGAATATTTGTGAAATAACAGATAACAGGCGGTCTGGTTTGGTATTCCAGAACATTCCTCTCGGTTCCTGGGAGAAAGATACAAATCTAAGGTGCTGAATTGAATTAGAGAGATGGATACCCTCAATAATGCTATTGATTGGGTGGTAAGTACTTGGAATGAAATGCTACACTGTTTCGCTGAGCCCGGCGTTTCTCCGCCTGTCAGGGGTGCTGGAATTGCCGGAAGGGAGTGGCTACGTGACCAATACTGGGTTCAAATTCTTCATCCACACCCTGGAAGATACTCCAACTATTTCCTACATGACAGCAGCGCTCTTTTCCCTTTCATGTTCAAACACAGCCTCTGTCCCAGCCCGGCACATAATGTGACTATGTGACTATATCCAAAATGAAATGGAGTGCAGCGCTGTTCTGACGGATTTCAGGGCAAGCAGTGTGGCAATTACTTCCCTTTGCCTTTGACGTGTGCAACATTCACTATATAGTTTGCACGCCGAATTACTCTCAATAGGATAGTCGAGAATTTCATTCAGATTTCAGCATTTCCATCTCAGTGAGCTGGAGATTTCTGCAGCTCACAAAAGAAAAACTCTTCATTATTTCCAGTTGTGCAGTGCTCTCCAGTAACTGGCACCTCGCCTAATCCTCCGCCCAGCCTCATCTCTTCTCTCGCATCTCCCACTGCAGTAGTGGGAATGAGGAGCAAAATGTGATCCTTGTGTGGTTTGAAGCTCCACTGTCTCAATAGATGGAAACCTCAGAATCCCTCTCCTTTCTCCCGTGCACTCCGGGGACATGGACGATGGAAAACATGTGTAATGACTTATTCTGGCTGACTTGGCCTTGGTCTGGCCAAGATTGGTTGCAGATGGCAGCCCGGTAGTTCCCTTTCTGTTACTGGGGAGATGGTTTTGATGCAGAGAGTGTAGTATTTTGGGGTGAGTTCACTGGAGCACTCCATCTCTTTATCGCTTTGTAAGTCCCATAGGGCAGTGAGCTGGCTCAGTGGATAAGCGCAAGCTCGATAAAAAACGACATAATGAGGAGAGGGTGCCCATTGCGCAATAACAATTTTTAGAGATTGTGTGTGTGTGTGTGTGTTATGTGTGTGTGTGTGTATGTGTGTGTGTGTGGATGGCTGGTGAGGGACCTTTGTAATATTGTCTCTGGGACTGCCTGTGAAAAACAATTAATACAGCCTTTTGTGTGTGTGTGCGTGTGCATGTTTGCATTTGAAAGGGGAATAAGAGAAGTCAGAGCCATATCAATGATTTATAAGCCTTAATAATACCAGTCATTTGGATGTTTCATCTCCATGAATTATTCACACAGCTGAAATTGAACAGTTAGTGACTACGGGCTCTCGACCGTGCAGGCAAATGGGCCTTTCTCTCGCTCGCTTTTGTTTGTTTTGCAGAGAGGAGCAACCGACTTCTTGCGGTTTTCTGCGATCAAAACAAACTTCGTCGCAAAGGCCTCACTGCTCTATTCACCACGGCTCTACAATGCACATTCCAGGCACTTCCTCCCTCCCACATGATCTCCCAAACTCCCCTTCACAGACTGAACATAACTCAGTCTTGTTTTTTGTGTTGTTGTTTTTTTATTCCATGTCAGTCTTATCGTATCTGGGAAAGGGGGGGCGACAACTAAGGAAGAGATGAAGTTTATCAGATACATTGAACAACAAGTTGTGTAACACAAGTGAGTCCTCACAACTGAAATGCTCTGTATTTATCTGGCCATTCCTACCTTGAGCGATGAAGGGGGTCCGGTCATCCTTAACTGGGCTGGTCTCGGGCCGAGGTGTGGGTGCTGGTGGCCGGTTGGCAATAAGCGCAGCATTGCTGGAGGTCAAGATGGTGTCATACTCTTCATTATTCAACCCGAGCAGAGCATACGGGTCCTCCTCCCCTTCCCCCTCCTCCTCCTCCTCTCCTTGTTCCTCTTTCTGTACGTCCGTGGTGGAAGGATTTCCTAACAGGGATTTAATGGACTCACTGAAAACTACAGTAATACTCATATCTCACACACACAATGCAGGGTCAAATACAAGTCAGCAGCATTGGGACATACTGAATGACACTGTCATGATGAAGTTTGGCCTGCTTTTCAGAATCATTTCACAGCTAATCAGACGCAACACTGTGT
>CABFOQ010023126.1:34055-46904 GCA_900660455.1 Gephyroberyx darwinii
GGAGTATTCAGCTATCGGAAATGAACAGTGCAAAAAGCAAATCTGCCCCAGCAGAATGACATTGAAAAAAAAATTCCATTATCGTTTTTTCCTATGTCCTCATTCCACTTCCCATCAGGCCTTCACTCACCTGCAGTGCACATCAGTTCATACACGCTGCCATCGCTATTGTCCTCGCCCGGGTTGAAAATATTCTGCAACAACAGACCATAAAGAGATGCTCTTTACGACTCCGCCAGATCCCAGAGAAACAGCTCAGGAGAAGCAATTCAAAATTCAAAACGAGTGAGTGACGAGTTATGGGGCTGGGTGGTTGCTAGGATCAATCTGTCGTATCAACTACGCTGCAAAACAATAATAACCCAGGACATTTTGTATTCACGGTAAATTAAATGATCATCTTTACTGATCTTTCAGGAGTGTTTACAATATGCATTATGTTCTCACCGGTAGCCTCCCTCCAACATTTAGTAGGGAAGAAAAGCATGAAAGGTGAAAGGACTATTCACTTTCTATCCACTAGATTCATATTCAGTGATTTAACACCAAAATGTGACTGAAGCCCAGAGTACTAACTGAGGTACGTCACTAAATGTGTAAGTACTACACTTGAAAAGTCTTCATTTTTGAGGCTATCACAGGGATTTGGAGAGGCAACACAACCCTGCCTGCTGGCAGAATCCTTGCACTTTTCCCTGTAACAACAATGCAGTGGAGTGGGCTTATTTGCTAATAGCATGCTGAGGGACAGAGAGGGGGATGATCAGAGTAATTATGAAATCACAGACAATCTCCCCCTTTCCGTTCAAACGTATCATTTAGTGGGCAATTCAAGACCCAGTTTTGGCCTGATAGGTGGACTGCGTCTGTGATTGCTAATTGAGAATACCATAATAAAGACCAGGTCTAAGATAGAGGCTGGATCTCTCACAACAGCCAGGAAGTGCTGTGTGCATGCACAAATAAAGGCAGGACCCCAGTAAAAGCTGGGTAAAAAATAAGTACATAATAATCATGAATAAAATAACTATCTATCACTAACTATCACAGTGGATATTATTAATGCCTTAGGACATATAATTGGTTGTAGTATTAATTTAAGATGATACATTATCAATCCAAGAAAAAATCCCAGTGAATTGAAATCATTATTTTCTATTCTTTGCAGAACATGTGAAATGCAGTTCACTTTGATCAGGATATTCTCCACATAACCAGCCACACTCCGAGCAGTTTCTAAGCAACACAGCCACTCATGACTCAATTACAATATTACACTGCTCCTGGTACTGCAAATTACTTATTGGCTGTCATGAATGCATTACTTAACAGCAGAGGTTCATAACAGCCCCAACAGGTAGACAGGACGGGTTAATCACCATCCCAGCGTGTGCCTTAAATTATAATAGTTTGATGCTGTGCTTAAGTGTAATGTGCTGTTTTCACTGGTAATTCCTGGAACGGGGAGGGGGGGAAGAAATCATTTACAAACCACAAACTGGTAAAATGATTTTGCAGATGTGTGGAATCGTAAGGAGCCCCAGGCATTCTGACAAATTCAGTTTCGCTACCACAATCCGACCGGCGGTGTCAGAGAAAAGCAGCGGGAGAGTTATCCCAGTTATTATTTTCTTAGAGGAGGGAAGAATTAACCTCATGTGAGCACAGAGCAAGGATTGCAAGACTGCGTTGAACAGCTGAACCGGTCAGTTTACAGGGCTGGCTAGTCCCGGTAGCTTTGCCAGCACGCTGATATGATCGTAGTCGGGCCGCATGTCTTTTGGCGGGCCGCAGTGATTCCACGATAAAGATGTTTGATGCACCGCAGATTACCTTGCCTATTCTTCTAACTGCAACCTATCATATTAGGGCCGGACAGATATACTTTTTTGGCAAGGGAAAGTAGGGAATTCAGTCGGCAGGGAGACATGTCAGACCTCTGAAACACTGTAATCCATCAGTAAATCATAGTTTTCTGGTATCGTGAAGCCAAGAATTCATTCTAGTATTCTGGAAACTGATTGAATGTAAGGCCAACATCTTTTCACTAGCCGTGCTATTCACTACTTGCAGCCTGTGGGTTGATGCACCGTTGTTTCCTCACTTCACTTCACAGCGAGTATGACCGTATCATTCAAATATTAAACAAATACCAGGAGTTGGCAGACAGCCGGTTCATTGTACGGTAGCTAACCAAACAAACATGGCATGCAAAGTCAGTTAGTTGGCATCAGCTGTGGGGCCTGATGCAAGATGTCAACTAGCTGCTGAACTGCATTTGGACATGAGTGCACACAGTATGCAACAGCATAGTTACTCTTTGTAGTCTTTTGGAAGGTTGTAGGACTACAATTGCAATTATCTTTTGCTAGCTGTATTGTACACTGAGCACATGACATCTTAGTCGGAGTGCAGGGTCCATCTAACTGCCAAGTGCAGGTACTCTTTTGTACTATTTCACCATTTGTGACCCACCGATAACGACGATCCAAAACAATGTGGCTTTTGGATCGGTAAGTAGCATTAGCCAGCACTACCTCACCAGTTCTATGATGTAAACACAGACGTTTGCATTTTCCATATTTGTATTCTAGTTATGCCCTCCCTGAATAATTCAGCTTTCCCCTCCAGAGCAGTTCACAGCTAATTAACAAAGAAGTGCGGTGCAGCGGCAGGCTAGTGGATCTGACGTAGGCCCTGTGAGTGATTCAAACCGGTGTATGGAGCGGGGGGACCCATCCATCTAGGATTTATTGACACAGAGTTGCTACACCCAGACGCCCAAATCACTGATCCATCATGGGTTGATTAATTGGAGGTAGGGGGAAACGCTGCAGATGAGTTAATGAAACTGCCGTACAAAAAAGGAGCAAGAGCGAGAACCCACCCCGCGGTGATGAATCTCGTACCTGCTTACACTAACACGCCACACAATTCACTGTATGTGTCGAATTTTCAGCTGTCAAGATGGATTTTAATTACCCTCCGACAAAAAAAAAACTCAAAGAATTGTCAGTTCCTGCTGCTGCGCGTCAATTCTGTCTGATATGCTACATCTATAGGCTTGTGGAAATGGCCTGTGGGGAGACCTCTGTTTGACTCTACTGCTCCCCTGTCACTTTACTCAACTAAACACAGGCTCACAGCGAGCACTTCGACTCACTAGAGCAATCTGATCAAACCTTGCTCCATCTGCAATCACTCGCAATTAGCAGCGTTGCTAGGGGGATAAATACATTTGCAACAGCTGCTGGAGTGACTTAATTTCCCTCGAGGGGGAATTCTCCGTAGGCTGATCCAAGACATCAGAGAAATCTCAGCTCTTTTTGTCGAGCAAAAAGTTGCTGGTAATGTCAACGAGGGGGGGATAACAGCAGAGATTTTCATAGCAATAGATTGTTCTGCTCTCTATCACTGACTGATGTAACACAATAGTAATTTAACCTGTACCCGGTTACATTTTCTGTAAACACCCGATGTCAGGAAGTGATGTGTTTGATGTTTTTCCTGCAGCAGCAACAGTTTGTTTGGGACAAACTAAGAAAAGAGCGCCACCTACAGAAACTTCAGCATCAGCAGAATATCCAAGGAAAAAGACTGTTTGATTGACAGGTGGGAAACTGCAGAAACGCCACAGCAATGACTGGTTTCTGCACGGAAGATGTTTCCAGAATAAGGATTTCAGAGATTTCGGTGAGACTCAGTGACAGTAGATACACCTGTAAGTTCTTGTACACTTAAATTGTCAGTTTTGCACATTCCAAGTCCCCGGTACACAGGATCTGAGGTTCTGTAACTCTCCTATTTCGATAAAAAAAAAAGGTTCATGCTGATGTGAAAACCCTTTTAAGTTAGATGGAAGCATTTGCAAGTGGGTATGTGTTTATTCCTCGCTGTGGATAATTGTGCACAGTTAGAATATATGTGGTGAGTTATCTTTAGACCACACCAGAGAGAACATTACGGGTGTTTTCCACCTGGCGTCTTAACTGTATCAGTACGTGTATCATGTCTTTGTTTGCCGTCTTCGCCGTCTAATGAAATTAGCATCGGAAAGAGCATAATGACGCCAGTGTCCTCTGTCTTTATCACATAAATACACGGATGCACACGCATGTAAGGCGGGCTATTGAATCTGGATCGTCAGTCATTAGTGAGTAAATGGTGAACGCGCTGCTCTTCCATTACTGTACCCACACAGTGAGATGGGAAAGGCTCTCCGTATTAACATCAGAAAATGGCACCCATTACAGCAGATATCTCAGCGTTAGCAGCCACATAATCGTCCTAATGTATGCACTGCTGTCCGTGCATAAACAAACGCAGCATTTCTGCTATCTGTGGGGGCGTTTTTTTATCAGGAACCTTACAAGCCGAGCGTATCCAAGGTGATAGGAGGGGGTTAGCCATAAATCCACTTGCTTGTGCCTCGGCCTGGAGGTAAAGATGCTGCGGTTAGAGGGGGGAGGTGTTCCAAGAGGAGAATGAGCTGACCTTCCTGACACACAGTTCTCCCTCGCTAGTTTCCACCCTTCTATCCACTCCACCCGGTTCATTATTGATGGTGCACTACTCTACAAGGCCTAACGCGGTATTGGCCTCAGTCCTGAGTGCAGCACTTTATTCTTTGCCGGCGAGCTCAAGAAGGTAAGGTGCATTTGTGTGGTTTTCCTCAGCTCTCACCCTGCAAGGTAACGCCTTTGGAATTCCATTTAGCTGGCATTCATTCAGGAACTACTCTGAAGTAGTTAGCTGAGAAATGTATTTTGGCTAAGAAATTATTGAATGTGATATTGGCCTGTGCCCTACACAGGCAATAGAGCTGAAAAAAGACACTCTATTTTTTAGCACCTTGCACCAATAAATGGAGGTGATCGTCGTCATCAGACAGAAAAGAGCGACAGTATATAGGCACAAAAGAGATAGAGAGGCTGATAGAGAGACCCCAGAGATGCAAATAGCTGAATGAGGAAATAGTTACCAGTGTTTCCTTCAACAAGATATGAAGCTCTATATGGCCATGACTCTTGGCAATCTCAATAGGTGTCTGTCCATGGCTGTTGGTCGTGCACAATGCTTGCTTAGCACCTGGACACTGCAGGAGCAGGCTGGACACGTTCTTCAATCCGTTCTGGGCAGCGAAGTGGAGGAGCGAGGGTACATCCGCACGCCGCGGCTCTGCTGAGGACGTTTTGGCAGTTTTGATTAAGTGAGAACAGAATCTGCCAAAAAAAAAAATGGCAGCACTAACAGCTGCAGATTTATGTAACAATGTGCACGTGGTATTTTTTAAAGGGAAAAAAATATATACTTGATGAGACCAGAATTTCTTTCAGCACCTCTGTCCAGGTGATAACTTGAAGTTTCAATTCCAAATTCAATATGAGAAATTAAACCCATTATAAAGGGTCAGAGAAGCACAGCTCGGAGGCACATATTGACCTGTTTGTCATGAGAATATTTCCCTATGCCCATTTTAGCAGACTTAAGAATCAATCTCAGCAACTGATGAAGACATCAATCTGCAGCATAATGAGCCGAGAAATACTGGAAGGCTTTCTCCATGGTGGATAATGTGCATCATGCAAGAGGAATAAAATCCAACTGTGAGCAGTATGTTGCATCCATGCCATTGTATAAGCACATTCTAGGATGATGATGATGATGAATTAAATGGAAAATACTGTTGTGGTGAGGTATTGTCATAAATGCTGGTAATGTCTTCATCATTTTATTTTATTATAGCTCCTGGGCAGATCTACAGTGTAGATCTACAGTATAGATCTGCCCAGGAAGTTCAGAGCTATAATAAAATAAATATGTGTAAATAATTAAATTGGGACATAATAATGCCATAATAAAGTCAACCATTAGCCCATCTATTTATCACATATCACATATAAACAGTGTGTCACATGTGACAGCTGAGTGCAGTAAAACAGTAAAACAAAGATGGTATGTTTGCTGAAACGTTGCTGAAATAAAATTCCTATAAAGTAGTGCATGATAGGTTTGGCTGGTCCCAGAGTTAAAAGTCAACCTCCCATGGTTCATGGTGTGAGAGCTCCAGATGTTATTGACAGTCAAAGAGTCAAAGGGCAGTCCTACGGTACCTCTTTCAGGTGCATTTTCACACTGCAGTCCCTGAAAGCCCCCGGTGGGCATGCCCTCCAACAGCATGGAGGACAACTTCTGATCCAGCTTCTCCACAGAGGACACCTGAAGAGCCTGTGATCCAGACAGACAGCAATTTGAAACCATTGGTGGAGGCATGGCTCCACAGAGGAACTGTTCCAAACATAAGTACATTGCTAAACTATAATTTACAGTGAAGAAGTAACACCAGCTCCTGGAAAAAACAATGGGAATCGATTTGTTCAGCTCTTTAAGGACATCTAGCATTGTATGTAATGACAAAACACAAAAATACCAGGTTGGATGCAAAATGATGTTGTGCATTGGTAAAAAGATGATGCAAGTCGTCATTTCTGAGGGGTTTTAAAGTGACTTCATCAGTGTCCCGCATTGCCAGTTTAGCTTGAAGGATGGCAGTATTCACGATTGTCACTCATTCCCTTGGCAAATTAGGCTTTTGGCATTGGGAAGTGCACTGCTCAAGTTTGCCTCTTCAGCAAAAGAGGTCTAATCAAATCAAGAGTTTATGGCTGAAGCGAGTCTGAAAGCCCACCGTCTCTTCAGTTCAGAGAGGAAAGACGTTAAACAGCAGTGCGCATGAGCATCAGCAGGAAATGTGCTGATTCTAATCATGGACTGTTTTTCAATGTCTTTCTAATGGCTTAAAGTGGATCAATCGTAAGCTGTGTTTCAGGATGGGGATTACTTTATGTCTTTAGCTGAGTTACATAATGGTGAGTGATAACAACACATTCAAACTGTCTTCTTTAATTAAAGAGAAATAAAAGCAGCTTAGACAAACGTGTCCATAATATTACTTAATATTATATTAAAATGTTAACATCCTACTGGGGTGAAACTGCATTTTGTTGTCTCAGTACTTGTACTTGTACTCTGCGCAATGACAATAAAGTTGAATCTATCTATAATTTATCTAAATGTCACTCTAATGACCACTGCACTAAAGAGCAGGCCTACCTGACACATGAAGTCTACCGGGTCTGCTGCCCTTGTCAGAAGGCGGATAATCTCTTCCATGGTACTGTAGTACTGCAACTGTGCCTCGCTCAGCGCCACGCCACCACAACACAGGGCCACGCTAACGCTTCCTGCTGGGAAATCTGCAGCGGACGAGACACACAGGAACTGTACGTACGCAGATGTGCACATTTTACACCTCACTGATGTTGTGATAAATTGTGATAAATTCCTTTCGTCATATGTTCAGTTCATCACTATTGTGCTCACCTGGTGCGTTGACACAGAGGATCTGTTCATTCCAGCGGAAAGGCTTCACTCTCACCCTCTGACTGCCACCACTGAACTCAACCTCAGGGTCACTGCCGGCCACTTTATCTTTTAAAAGAATGAACAGCTCCAAGGAGCTCTACGAAAGAGAAGCACAGTGTAGTCGGTGTTTGGCGCGCTTTCTGAAACAGGGCCTGCTAGTGACTAGATCAGCGTCTCACCCCACAGGGGACTCTGGAAGGGACGACCACGATGCCGGACCTGACACTGCGGGCTCCAGTTGGTTGCGTTTGTTCCGGCTTTTGCCCTGGCTCCGATGATCTGCTTGGCAAGGGGTTGCCATTTACTGCTGTGGCTGATGCACCTTTAAAAAGAGACGTTGAAGTGAACCCAATCTTGAATTGTGCTCACGCAATGTCTATAAAATGTGACGTTCAAACACCTGAAGTTTAGGCGTGTGTTTATTTAAAACTGGAATTTTCATGTCAGGAAAATGTTGGAAATTGTTACAAATTTGGTTGTAATGTGTTAATGTGATCAACAAAATCGTAGCAGAATAGACAGACGTATCATCACTATGCCATTTCTATGTTGTACAGGAAATTTAGCTAATTGCTATTTTATCTAATGCTGAATGAACAGGATTCATAGGAGCAACAGGAAAAAGTCTCTAATTTACTGCAAAAGTGGACTTAATATGTATAAAATTATCAATTGGAAGTTTATTTAAGATGATGACGTTTTGAGACATGCCACAGATGTCCATTTCATGTAATTCATTCCATTTTGATGGTTTGCATGGTGCCTATCAGAGAACCAAACCACGCCTTCTGGTTCCAGAGTAACCAGAAGGCCAGACTATCACAACACAAAACAAAGGGTGTCCTTCATTGCAGTTCATAATCCCATCTCAAAATATAGCTGTTAATGAGAACTACTTTATTGTGTCACACTGTGATGGAGTGACCTTGGATTTGCATGGCTAGAGACTACTAATCAGTGAGGGCCAAAGAGGAAACACTGGCTATTTGCATCAGATGTTCCTCCTGCACGCACCTGTATAAATACACATTTTGGTCCCCCTTGTTTTTATATACAAATAGTGCATTAAGGAAAAACAGAGGAAGAAGACAGCAGATAATTGGCAGGGTAGATGAGGACAAGCTAGAGACACCACAGTTTCGCCAAACTCGCCTCTGTAGCTGGTGCTAAAAACATTAATTGTCAGTTTTCAGCGCACATAGTTCTTAGGGAAGAAACACAAAACGAAACAAAAAGCGTCAATAAACAGGTTGCCAAGCTGCTGCTGAGGCATTTTTTTTTTTTTTTTTTTACAAATAATGAGCATTCTTCTCCCTGGCATTTTGGCAAACAGCAACGCCACATGTATTCCTTTCTGAAAGACATTTGAGTTGAAGAGGATGATTGTATTGTATTGATTGTTTCTGAGATTAAGACACACACAGTGGATGGATTTCCAATCTGTTTTACTCTCAACTGTTATGATATTATCCAGTGGTAGTAACAAGGACTCAACCAATACATCAGTATCGGGCCAGTATTGATCTTTTGATAAAAACCTGGATATCAACCTGTCAGTGTCGCTTTCCTCTGTTATGGTGGATATGATGCAGGTTACATTGATTACATATGTGTTGTACTGCATGAATATGTTTGTGGAGAGTGGAGAGTTTTAGTGTCCCATAATGGTCTAACTGCTGTTTCAGAGGCTTTCCACCCTGACAAGAATTGAAATTATGAGGAAAACACTGAATACTTGGAAGTTTGGCTAAATTTAAAGATATTGAATATCAGCAAAAAATGTATCGGCATTGGCAAAAATGTTGGTATCGGCCTTGAAAGATCCATATTGGTTTGACCCTAGTATCAACTGTATGGTGATCATTCTGGTTATCTGATGCACTGATTGACAAGATATGAACTGAGCTAGTTATATTTAACTAACAAATAAAAGAAAGGGACAAAGTTGGGGTATACTTGTGGGGAAACTGGGGTGGGATACAATGGTTCCACTGGTCTGGGGACCTACAGGGGTCCTTGAAGGGGTCCTAGGGGGTCTCCAGTAAAATGAAAAATAGTTGAATTACTCTCAGATGGGGTTCCTTGACATAAAATGTTACCAAACGGTGGTCCGCACATCCTTGAGGTGAAAAAGTTTGGGAACCGATGCCCTACCTTTCCTCACAATATCAGCCACAGTGGACAAGTACTCGTGAACATCTTGTTCACTGGAGATCTGCAGGCACTCATCGCCGTTCAGGGGCACCATGTCCAGCAGGGGAGCCAGGCTTTCCACCCCGCAGAGCAGTACCACCACATGAGCTGCAGGACACAATACACGGGCCAGGAAGAAGCGACGCAGTTGGCACAGGCCCTCCAGCATGCCCTTGGAGAGGATCAGGAGCTTGCACTTATACTCGCCCAACCTCAGGAAGTCGTCCCTCCGGCTGGACACCGTGGCGATGTCGTAGCAGCAGATCCCATGCTCTTGGATGGGGCCGGCGAAGGCTGAACGCAGGTAGGTAGCCCACTGCTCTGCCTCCGCCTCATAGATGATTAGCAGGTCCTCAGCTACAAAGAAATAATATTCTGCTGAGATCCCAAAGGCTAAAGTGAATTTGAAGCACAGTGCATTTCAGCAAATTGTTTGTCAAATAAACATATTTTCCTCATGTCTTACTTGAAGCCTTTTAAGCAGTTTATGTTACATTTGTAGGAACAGGCATGTTATCCAGTGTCAGATTTTCCTCCAACTAACCCACATTGCAACACATCAAGATATAACCTGCCATATCTAGAAGATGTTCAGGGTGTGGTGAGAAATTAATCTTTTATTTGATGTTGCTTAGACTTAGGAATATAAAACAAATCTGGCTAAACATGGAAACTTTGCTGTCAACACTGTGCCAACAAAATGATAGACTGAACAGTTCAAATTAAGATAATTTCAGATATTGTCATATTAAAAAATCAGACTCTAACAACTCCAGTGTCAACATTGCCAGCAAGATACTAACGCAGCAAGCAAATTAAAATAGTTAATCCTTATCATTATCACATTTATTAAATAATGAAAAGAGATGGCTTACCTATCTGGCTCATGGCTGCAGTGCTGTTTGTGTGCAGGTCTTACTGCACAGTGACATGAAAAACAGCGCTGCTATTGTCAGGCACGGGCCAGATAAGAGGGAGTTTCCTGCTATGCCAGATTGGACAAGGAGACGGTTTTTTTTCCAAAACACACGTGTACAGATCAAGAATGTAACAGCACTGGTACAATGGCATCATTTACCAGCAATATAGTCAATATGGAATTTAGTTATGATGACAAGTCCCTACCCAGGCTCTGTGGCTTGGACATGGGACCTTTCTTTCTGTAGCCAGGCTATTTTTTGCCATCACTGAGCATACATGTATGTTGAATGCATGTGTTGCTCAACAGCAACGCTCTACTACTGTATATTTTAGCCTACCTGTTGTACAGAATAGGGTCAAGTTAAAAAATGCTGAGAACTAGGTGAAATTCAGAAAACCCCTAACAGGTCACTCTCTATGTATTTCATTATTGTTTTTCATAAAACTTGTCTGGAGAAAGATGGAAGGTATTCCCATGAGTGCAGAGCGGAGCGCACCAAATCCATGTTAAACTGACTAGATCTTGAGGTGTGGTAAAACTATTGATCTGGCGTTTTTTTTTTATTGAATATCTGCAGGCAGAGATGAGGAGGCTGTGGGATGTTCTGGCCTAGTTAGTATGCACACAAACAGACACTTATTGAGGAGAAATCCTACACTCAGGGCTCCATTAAGTGCCTCCACCTGCCGAACAGCTGACTCATGCTAGACCAATGACTCACTAATGGCAGACAGCTACCATCAATTTCCTCTGAGGAACAGTAGGGGAACTGAAGTGCACAATTGTTGAGAAAATGTGAAAAAAGCAAAAGTTGAAGTCTACTTCATGCTAAGGGTTTTTATCTTGAGGAACGCCACTGCCAGTCTAGGTGTCTGGTGACTCACCAACGGTACATCCTGCTGTTCCCAAACTTTCATACATGCTGAGGCAAAGATGTTGCACTTTGCTTCTGGACACACACACACACACAGGCTGATCTTTGTGTGTGAGGACATGAAGCAGGGTGGCCTGTCTGTTCTGGGTCTCCGGTGGGTTCATGTCGATAACTAGATAGAACTAATTTTTACTGTAACCACGCCTACGAACTTCCTACAACATGTGCATGTGCAATAACCAGTGATGTAATGGTCAATAAAACGGTGTGTTAACTATGACTTCCAGGTAGCGATCATCGTAAGACCAACAGCCACCGACTTATTCACAAATCATTTCTATTTTGAGAAAAAAGGGGATATAATCCATTTTCCCATAAAAGACCCTGTCCCTATCTTCATACAACTTAAATTAGTTTGATATGACTTACTATGATGTATACTATGAATTTACATTACAAAGATGTATGATAGCCTTAAAAGGTGGCCTAAAACTATTTATAATGATAAAAGTTAATTTATCCTTTCTTCTTCTACAGGCCTAAAAAGGTTTGGTTCATTCGTTTTCCACAAATAAAACAGTAGGTAAAGTGAGTTGGATTTACTGTTCACTACATACATGGTGAAAATTGAAACAATGACTTGTTATCCTTGACTTGTGTGCAAAGATACTGTCAAAATTCAGAAAAGGTCTGTCCACAAATTCAATATCTGCACTACAGGGATTTTGATATTTGTCTACCCACAAAAACAAAAAAAGCACAAAACTTACATCCAAACTGTAACGTGCATGTAAACCCTGTAATACATATTTAGCCATTGTATTATACATTTGTAAGGGCAAATTGTTCATCTTTAATTCTGGGTTTTGGAATGGCTTTTAGCCCAACACATTTTGAACACTGAACCGAGCTTATTAAAAAAATTAGATGGGCATATTGTTGTCTTGATGCACACACACACACACACACACAAAATTGAAAACAAAAACTAAATGCACTGAAATTTAACTGAAACGAAAATGCCTGCTGCCATACCTAATTGAAATAATATAAAAATGAATCAGATTTCTTTCCAGTTTTAGTCTTCTGACCCTTGTCATGCCACGAGTGAAATGGAGAGAAAATCCTGTGGTTAGGAGTGAAGCCCAGATTGACTATCAACACATTTTCTGCACGTAGGAGAACTGAAGTGCACAATTATATTGCACTGCAGCACTATATTGAAACACATTACCAATGACCAGAATGCTGAATGATAGCTTGGTGTAAAGGTGCAGCCCAAGAACAGGCAAGATAGCCTATATGAATGTATGTCTGAAAGCAAGACTGTAACAGATGTGGTTGGCTTGGTTGGCTTGTAAATCGGTGACTTATTGTATTGTGTGTGTGTGTGTGCGTGTGTGTGTGTGTGTGTGTGTGTGCATGTGCGGGTAGA